>MVBO01000042.1:963-103572 GCA_002261195.1 Bifiguratus adelaidae
GCCACTAGGCACGGTAATTGATACGATTGCGTACTGATAGAAGCACATTTTTGTCATTTGGGCACATGGATGGCTGAATATCATTCCGTCTCAACCATAACGCTTCCCAAGAACGCAGCCAGATCTCGATTACCCCAATATTTAAAGTGACTTTTGAGTGCGACAATCCACTCGCTTGCGTAGGCGTCCACGACACCTTCACTGAGAACGTGATCGATTCTTGGAAATGTGTTGCCCGTTGGAGAAACAACCTTTGTCGGTGTGACCGGAGTTGTGGGAGACATGGCACTCGACTTGGCTTGTCCGTTCAGGCTGGCCCTGGGCGAGGCAGAGGCCCTGGCGGCCGAATAGTCTTGCTTCAGGGTAGGGTCGTCGCTGCCGCCCGCAGTTGTGAAAGAATCCATGGAGCCAGCAATGGATTGGTTGTCGTCCGTATCATCCTCCAGATCCTCCAGATCCTCCAGATTCAAATCATCATCAAGATTAAGCTCCGCATCTGCGTATTCAGCGGCCAATGCTTCGAACGTCAGCGGTGTAGACATTGCGCCAAAGAAAGGGGATGAAGGTGCTGTGACAAGACCTTCTAAACCAGGTGTAGTGGCTATGGTTGAGAACAAGGTATCCAAAGACGATGTTGATTTCTGAGAATAGCTTCGCACATTATGAAGAGGTCGTAAAGCATCTGCTGATCTGTGACCGATTGCGGATTCTCGGTGTTCGGATTCCTCAACTCCTAGAGAGATACCCATCAAGCCTGCATCACCCAAGAGTTCAAAAACGCCTTCCGGACTTCTTTTGTTTGACTTTGGACTTTGCTCCCCGGCAAACATGGCGGTGTCGTCGGTGAGATGGGAAGACGTATCGTTGACTGACCAATGATCTCGCTCGGTCATTCGGTCTTCGGAGATTGTGGACGTAGAGTCGCCGTCATCTTTGGGCGATGTCACCGTCTCGGACTCGGGTGCGGGTATGACAAATTTTACACCAGTAAGCGATGGGTCCACTTCTGGAAACTCTTCGAGTGATCCTGTGATGGTTACGTCTTGAACTTTTGATCTACTTGGCTTGCGAATGGCATTCAGAGCGGCGCTTGCAACGTTACCAGCCATCTTCAAAATACCAGGACGACGACTTGAAAGACCCGTGGCCTCAACAGAGTAGGTACTCGATCGTCGCGAAGTTGTGGGAGAACGGCTCCTGGTTGGCGTAGGAGGTACGCTTTGCGAATGCGGTTTTCCTAGATCCATCGTAGTTAATGCCATTGCTGGTGTCAGCGCGGCTTCGCTATGCGAAATCTTGAGAGATCTTGTTCGTTTCAAAGGTTTTGAATAATGTCCCTCGGCAATGCCCTTCAAACTTTCCGGCTTCACGGCGGGGCTCTTGGTAAGTCTATGAGAGACTTGATGTCCATAAAGATTATTGTTTTTGCCTTGCGAACTGGCATCCGTTTGGTCCGTTTGGTCCGACTCGTACGGCTCTTCCTCCTCAGATATAAGATTATGCAAAGCTGGCTCTGGCAACGAGAAGTCGTTTAACGAATTGTTTCGATTCACATGGGGCCGTGCGAACCCCAGGTCAACCGATCGTTCTTCCACTGTGATTGTTGTTTTGCGGTGTGTCACCGTCACTTGCGGAGGAGATGCTGCATCTCCTCCAAGGATGCCGGCCTTTTCCAACACTAGGTAGCGCCAAAAGCGTTCACGAGCCTGCAGAACTACCGGGCGAGTCATAACGCTACCAATGGAATCTTTGATACCAAGATTGGGTATTGTTGGCAGCATCCGTAGGGGTAGAGATAACGGAGGCAGCCGTCTCCGGCCTCTTATTCTGGGTATGGATACGGGTGGAATGGTGGCGAACGCATCGTCAACCTGAGGCTCTAGTCGATAACCGAGAGGGTCGAAGGGATGAAAGATATTGATAAGGCGAGTCGGGGGTGGTGGATGATATGTTGTGAAAGACTGCTGCCGGATGACGAGTGTGACCGCTAGAGGGCTCCCTGCCATGAACACCGTGTGCAGCGGGAAGTCCAAAGACGGAATCTGGGTTCCTATTTTGCTGAACCAAGGATGCTGCTTCCTGGGATGATCAGTCTGGCGTGATGTGGGGACTAAAGTGACGTCAGAATTGCCGGATGACATTCGGGAGGGTGGAGCTGGAGGACGCTCTATGGTGGTAGCCGAGCTAGCGCTATCTGAGTTGTGAGAGCGAATCGATGTTACGGAGGGTGCAGGGGAATTTTGACGAGGTGTAGCGGATTGACTGGAAGTCGAAACGTGGGATATGTCGCTAGCAACAGAAGTCGAAGGTTGGACCACCGGACGTCTGGCTAGTGGACTAAGTAGATCCGGGTCTGGATCATCATCAGATGCAGTTGAGGTTGCCGTAGTGTCATAGCTCTCATGCGCTTGGTGCAAAGGTGCAGGCGACTCATTGTCATTAGCTGGGGTCGGTTCCCACGGTGCATCGGCGTCGAAGGCCCACTGGCCACAGGCGACATCGTATCCAATGATGCCGCCGAGCGAACACCCTATGATATGGACCTTTCCGCTGTTAGCTTGGAATTCAGGATGCTCTCTGCAATGCTTCGCATAAAGCTTGTTTGCTTGCTCCACCACAGTCGATAAGATTAGTTGATTATACGGAGGCGTGAAATCTAAATGAGCGTTAGGAAATTCTAATCTGCGTTGGCATATCCTGAACGGGTAAATACGTACAAAGGAGAACATCGCCTCCCCAATCGTTAACCATCAGTCTAACGTTGGGTACTGTACGCAGGCTACTCAATTTGAGGGCCGGATCGACTTCTTTGTGGACGTGAGAGTGCCATTCTAGAGAAAAGCAATATCCAAGGGTTAGGGTCGGTTCCTTAGAAAGGCAACTTCCATGACGAAGCCGAATGATGTACGAACGAAGGTCAGGTGGTGTCATGCCTCCCATGCTGTGAAGTGTCTCCCGGAGAGCGAGCACTGGACATTTAAACACTGCATAGACCTCTCGTAAAAGTGCCATACGCCTCATGCATGACTATCATCTCTTATACCTCCCCTTCCTCATCTTCCAGCTCCCATCTCCCATTTCTCTTACTCACCTATTGGATAAAATCGCACCCGGAAGGCATGATCTGGATGCTGCGCTTGAAGTAGTTCCTGTGTATTCTTCTGCAATGTTTCGACTAAAATGTGGCGTTAGCCATCAAAAGATGGGTCCTCTCCCTTATCGACATGTTTTTTTCCGATACGCACCATGATGCATGAGGTTGCCGTATTTCTCGTACTGTTGTCCCATCCCATGAATGAAGAATACCAAGTGATCTGTTGATGCGCAAAAGGAAACCGAGTGAGCATTATCTCTGATGAATTGAAGAACACCATCTCCCGGCGGCATATGCCACTTCACTTGTCTCAAATATCATTGAATTATTTGAGTACCTACCAGAAACCTTGGCACCCTTCACGTGTGGGGCTTCCTGCTGACCAGAAATCCCATCCGTCATGGCAACTGTCCGTGCTTCTTCTGTTGCCGATTCCCCAATGTCCTCAGACAACGATTCACTACAGCAGTACAAGGAGTACTTCTTGCGGAATCTTGCTTGTCAGCTTCTAAATGTCAACGCAATCAGTCATTCGATAGTCTGACGAACCACTTTCGTGACAAAGAGCATGGCACATGCATAGCGAGCAACTTATTAATTAACATTCACCAAAAAGGAAAGTCATTGACCACAGAGCGAAAGCCTGTTTGTTAGGCTGATATCTCAAAGGCGCAAGTCACTCAATAGGTAACGATGCTAACGAGTAGGGTAAGCTCATAATATGTTACTGGGCAGAAGAAATAGGCCAAGATACAAGTGATGCGAAAATCAAATGTATGTCTGCGGCCGTCACAATCCAGCGCATACTGGCAAAATTCTGTTAGTCAAGCTCCAAAGGCAATGTCTGGAGGGACACTGGGAGATGATCAGGGTAAAAGTAGACCTGAAGCTGCATAAGCGAGGTCCAGCGCATATCAGGTTTTATTTTTTTTTCGCGCTTACTTGCTGTGTGCCACTTGAACTGGTGGCTATAACGCCCACAGTCTACCATCAGACCTCCTAATTTTGCAAGTCTGCCAATCACTTTGAGCGGATTGGCCGTTATTTAGAGGGTGTAAAGCGCATGAAATATTTTGTTACATGCTAAAGCGCATTACAAGAAAATATTAGTCGGCGTATAGTAGGTAGTATCACTACGTCCATGATGACATATGTTGCACAACAAACGTTGACCTATAGTTTGCTCGATATCACAAGACAAAACGACCTGCGAGTTGAGGTTCCAACGAATGAGTTCCAAATCGGGGCAACACACAATCGTCTTGGAAATTCAACCCTCAACCTACATTCTTGCTTGTGCTGCAGAGGATTTCATTTCGGCCGCCGGCAAGCCATAGTAAATCCCGATACGCCAACGTAAACTCGAAATGCCGGTTAACTTCCTTCCACCCTCTTCCTTCTTGCCCCTGTGTCAAAACTGACTCGATAGACAATGGCTGCTCTTCCACGGGAGAGCTCACCTTCCGCAGCGAGAGCAATCATCTTGCTGATAGGAATGATTGCATTAGTAAGTGATTGTTGCTTTTGGTTTCGCTGGTCGATACTCATCAAGTTAGCTGCCATCATTGCTTTGCCATCTGCCTTTCAGAGATGCATCACCCGCATCTGAACGCATCGGTTCCCTCAGTATCACACAAACATCCGAACAAATTTTTCTCGTCCCGCGCAGTCCACCCTTCTTGGAGCCGATGGAAGCCATCGTATTGTTTATATCAGTCATTGGTATCTGGGGTGTCGTCAAAGGACATCGAGCTTTCATCGATGGCGTAAGTTTAGTCCTGCTAATCTGTTTTGTGCTGATCGGACCACACAGTACATTCTGCTGCTGGGGGCATTTGTCATCAGTGAGATGACTCATGTCTTGGTAGCTTTCATTGACCGGCGTGCATGGATTGCCCGTACTTTGTCCGATGCATGGGGTCGAGCTTACGAGAGTGATCCAGTGATGATTCGTATCTTAGAAATGGAGGTGAGGCGACATTCATTGAGCAACGAGCCATCCTCACAACATCTTGAACTCAGTTTAGCTGTACGGGGTTTTCCACGCCATTGGATAGGAGCGTGATACTGCCGGATCTTCCTCTTTCAGCCTTGACGGATTTGCGAACTTGCCAGGACGTCATCACTGACGTTTTCGGCACCAAGTTATGGCGTTGGGGTTCATCAGTAATGTTAATCAAGTTCACTCAAGTAGTTAGTTTGATCAAACTTTATATGAAAATGGTCTAATGGACATCTTCATAGATCGTAATGATCGGCGTACTCTGTGCAGTGTTCTTCTATCTGTCAAGAGGAAATACAGACGGAGCGGATCTGCCTACCCACAACGATATTGAGAAAGCAAATCAATGTCCAACTTATGAAGAAGCCACTGGAACAGAGAAAGAGGGAGAGGGAGAGGAAGAGGAAAAGGATGTTGTATCCTCTATTTAGACAATCTCCTTGCATGCAGGGCTTCTGAGAAGTCATGAGTTGTCCTTGTCGATCACAATAGACTTACACACTTGTAGAATATATTTGATCAAATACCGACAGGTGAAGGCAAATACTGATCCTATGGGCTGAGAATTTTCGCCGGCAAGTTCTGGAAGACGTACCTACGGATTACGAGCCTTTCCTTGATGAATGAAATGTACATTTGAGTAGGCTTTTCCTTGAAATATGTACCTCATTGCATGTACTGAAGACCCATGAACTCTGAAAGAGAGAAGCAGCGCCTTAAAGTGCTGTTATCAATGTAATACGCATTGCTGATCATCCTTTACCTTTGTTCAAGGTAAACATCTACGCCATTCCCCTTCCAGTCTGTACGAATTTGGGTACAAAAATGAAGTTTGTACCAAAACAGGGTTAGGGTCGAACATAAGAATAGAAACTCATAGGCAAGAGTCACGAGCACAGCAGCTCCTGTAGCTTAGTCGGTAGAGCGTGGTGCTAATAACGCCAAGGTCACAGGTTCGATCCCTGTCGGGAGCATTTTTTTTTGGGCGTATGCCGTTTGACCTGGATGTCCCTGCCTTGGTCTATCAGTTTTTGGCAGATTGCGCTCAGCAAGGAGACACTTCGGCCGAATGTGGCTCGGCCGTCCGAGAGGCGCTTCCTGTCCGAGACTCCTTTTGGCCTGCTGTAGCTGTTGAACTCTTACGGACTGATGAAAAGGTAGCAAGCTCAACTGCGAGTGGACATCTCCCCAAAGTGAACTAAGTATGGTGCTTAGCTTCCGTTGCTTCGTAATGAGTCGGCATACGAGGCCGTTAGTCAGTTGTATCAGCCGGAATCCCTCAGTTTGGGACACGCTCTACTTGAACGACCGTTTGTGTGCACCTTTGCTCAAATCTTGGAGTATACGATATCTCACGATGGTCGATTCCCCGAATCGATGTACCAACCTGCCATCGGAGAAGGCTTGACAGATCTCACAATACCGAGGTAGGTACTTGAAGCCATCATAAGACCCGGCATCTTACTTGTATATCTGCCCCACAATGTGATAGGTTGGAGAGGCTCCGACAGCCCTTGTCTGCCCTCGGAACCCATCTAAGGAGACTCAAAGGCAATGAGCCAGCACAGCGCAACCTTCTTTATGGATTCCTGTCACACATGGATCCAACCGATGTACGCTTTTTCCTCGGCTCACGAAATACCCCGGGGTCCACCATGCGTCTCTTGCCGCCATCCAGATCCGAATGCTTAGCAGCCTTCACAGCCCTGCACCTGAAGAAGTCCCCATCCACAGATCCCGACAACGAAGCATTCGTATTCCCCGCAACAGAGCGCGACCGGGTTGCAAAACATAGACTGACTGTTGGCGCGAGAGCTCTATCAAAGCATTGGCATCGCGATCGTGAAACACAGTTTTGGGGAGTGCTCACTGGAAGTAGGTGTTAGCCAATGTAACTTGCAAATTCTCGATTCCTAGACTAACCAAACCAAACTCTAGCTGAAGATGCCAAGAACGAAGCCGCTAATGCAGCGTTGCTGCGCGTGCTGACCACTGCCACATGGTATAATCTCCATGAACTACCGGCAAGTGTATGCTTCTATGGATCTTCTGCCGAAGCTTATGCCTTTCTTTTATGTTTTCCAGCATCATGTCGTCGCTTACGAAATTCGCAATGCTGAGGGCTATGGCGCTCGATGGGAGGCGCATGTCTCTTTTTCCGAGACAGTATATACCCACCCGTCATCTCCATGGACCTTTAGAGGTTTTGTCGAGCCACCCAGACTGGATGGCCATGAAACAGGTTGGGTCCATTAAGCCTTCCTCACGAGACTAAAAAGTGTGCCGAATGAAAATTGCTGACGTCATAAAATTTTTGGACAGACGAACAATGGCCTACATTTCCCCCCTCCCACATGTCATCCGTCATTTGTCCGCCATTGGAATCAATCGTAGGTTTTAAGCGCTCCAATGTGGACGGCCTAAACTCCAGATGTCGGACCCATGTCCTCCCCTAACCCATGGATCGCGGGTGGGATTAGGTATTTGCGGGTTGCATAAGATTTTCGTCTACAGAGTCCAGGACCTCTGTTCAGATTGCTCCGTTTGAAAATTTTTAAGACGCCCCCCCATCTAGCCCTTGTCTTCTTGTCTTTCTTGTGCTTCGTCTTTAGATATGGCTCGTACTAAGGTGAGTAGGTGACTGAATATTTTTGGGGTGGCTGTTTGGAGTGGTCTTGTTCCCTATGGTGTAGGGACGATGTTTTATCTTTTAGAGAGACCTGCCTGCTATCAAACCAAGGAACGTCTTGTTGCAATAGCATACATGCTTGCTGGGAGGGTCATGTGGCCAACCCGTCAAGATGGGTCATCACGTCCATGATGCATAGGGGTGTATTCTGCTGGGTTAGGTGTTGAACTTGAATATTGACGGATGGTTTTGTAGCAAACTGCTCGTAAGTCAACTGGTGGTAAAGCCCCTAGAAAGCAGCTGGCTACGAAGGCTGGTAAGTGCGACAAGGTGCCATCCTCGAGGTCGTCGAGTGTCGTACCTCTGTGACATAAACGACGCATTGGACATGCAACTCATCATGTTTAACCTATAGCTCGCAAGTCTGCTCCTTCCACGGGTGGTGTCAAGAAGCCACATCGTTACAGGTAAATTGTTTGCTGCGGAGTTTTCCGTCGACAGGGACATGCATGATGCTGACTTTCTGTCCAGACCCGGTACCGTCGCTCTTCGTGAGATTCGTCGCTACCAGAAGTCCACTGAGCTCTTGATTCGCAAGTTGCCCTTTCAACGTCTCGTTCGTGAGATTGCCCAAGACTTCAAGACGGATTTGCGTTTCCAATCTTCTGCCATTGGTGCCCTTCAAGAAGCCTCTGAGGCTTACCTCGTTGCTCTCTTTGAAGATACTAACTTGGCTGCCATTCACGCCAAGCGTGTGACCATCCAACCGAAGGATATCCAACTCGCTCGACGATTGAGAGGCGAACGATCCTAAATCGACCCTACAATCACAATCAACAGCATGCTCTTACAAGATCCTTCCGGCGTGCGTTGCCAGTCCAATGTTTCTGCGTATCTTTTTTCGTTTTTGTTTTCCGTATCCATTGCAGTAGGAGAAGTCTAGCACCTTGTCTATTGGCATGTTGCTATTAGATTTGTGGCCGAGATGCACTGCGTAAGGAGGCATCACCTTACCATTTGATCCAGCCAAAGAATGGTTTCTGTACATAATGTATCGCATTGTAAGTCTCTCTATTCTGCTCGCTCTTATCTCATTGATGTTATCTCTGGTAAAAACCAGTGGGTTACATCTCCTGTAGTACCTTATATCGCTCATGTCACGCTTCATCATGTGAGATTGGATTTTGTGGTCACCAGAAAAAGCCAACGTTTCTCCTCCTGTTCACTCACTTTGTTTCCGGGTCATCTCGTACTCCTTCTCATAATGACACGCCACGGAGACATCATGAACCGACTTAAGGTCGGCATGATCATTGCCGCCTGTTTCTTTCACTATGGGGTAAGTGCTGCCATGTGGACCGGCAGCGATGACACGATGCTCACCTCGTACATCTAGGCTGTATGGGCTGACTGGACGTTTGACTATTGGATCATTTGGGCCAAACAAGAAGAACTCGCCAAGAACCCGAATGCGCTCTTGAACGCCGCGGTAGGTATCCAAGCCTTTTACACCTTGTGCCATGATTGGACTGACGAGTGATATCGATGGGGATAGAACTATTACGCGGCCACGACACTCTCACCTGATGTGCACAAGTGGGTGCCTTTGGTCAATCTGATGATTGCGACCTTTGGAATGTCTGCTGGTTTGGCCAATGGCTACGAGGTCAATTGGTTGTTTGATGGAAGTAGTGTTGGTAAGTAGGCTGATGTTGCGTCTTTGCGGAACGTTTCACCCATCTCGATGTGGGTCCTAGTGCTCATGATCTTTGCGCTTTCCACCTATATGACCGCAGTAAATGAACGTGAGTGATTGCATGCCAAAAAGCAGACCGATGCGTTATTGACACCTGTTGCTTGCCAGCCATCAAAGCATTGCCCGCCTTGTTAAAGGAATCGCCAATGCAAACATCCGTCATTTACGAAAAATTGCGCGAGATCGCCGCATCGCATACCATCATCGTCACGGCTATCACAGGTATCGTCTTCCTTCAGCTTGGTTTCTATTATACACAACGTAGCGGAGGCCAGCCTCAAGCTGGTAGTGTTGCCCTAGAGGAGAGAGATGACGAGGAGGATGAGGGTACTACGACGGCCGAGGTTGACAGCAAAAGGAAGGCGAGCATCAAAAAGAGAAAGTAGTAGACTTGTGTAAAGATGTATTTATGCCATGTTTAACACCAGTCGTGCTTTTTGGTGTCTTGAACCGTCTATGTGTCTATGTTCTCTAACGTTCGCACATCTCTTTAGTCCACTCACGCATCTTCGTCCTGCTCAGCAGGTCCCCGATGATGATGATGAGCGTGACCTTCACGATCGGTAACCTTGCCCAACTCTACGTCACCCGCCTTCCGTCCTCCACCTTCATTGTCGTTGTACCATTTAAACATCCAATACAAGAGGAGGATGCCAGCATCCAACACCGCGACACTAATGTACTCAAAGGAGGCTAGGATATCGAAGGGAGGGGGATGAAAGACTAGGAATTGCTCAATAGGATGAAGAGTTCTCGAGACAGGTCCATCAGACGATCATCTACTTGCCTAGAGATATGATGGAAAAGATGGCACCCGTTAAATCCAGCGAAATGAAGAGGTATGAGATACCGTGGACCTTGCGATCTCGATAAATCTCCCAGTACTGGGGCGCAAAGCCAAGGACAATCAAGACGACCGGCAAGACACCTATCAGCGTCACTGGCCAAGTGACATCTCGGCTGATACTGATACGTAACGCAAAGACAAGCGCCACTTCTGTACCGGCCATTAGGATACAGGTCCCGATAAACACAAACGTGACCAGGAGCGCGCTCCGATCCGTGCCATAATACAGACACTGCACCCAACAAATGAGCGCAATGAAGCCAAAAAGTTGCGGTTGAATGAGAAGGGGTATCGACAAGTTGAGCACGATAGCGTAAATGCCAAAGAAGACGGACGAGAGGGCCCACAAGTACATCATGTGGGTCGATAGGCCATGGGTCGACTTGTCCCTGTAGTTCTTCCAAGCTTGGGGTAAAAGTTGGAAGGACCAAAAGACACAGCCGATGGTGGCAAAGATATTTTCCAGAGTAGCGTTCGCCGGCATAAGAAATAGAGCGTGCTATTGGGCCATAAGAGAGAAAGAGAGGGAGAGAAGGAAGTGTGAAAAAAGGCCTTCTTTTTCATTGCTGTCTAATGTGTCGTGAGGTTAGCGAATTTGGAACAAACTGCGCTTGTTTTGCCATCGAGTATGTTCAGTCAGTATGGAGGAGCCATGAAACGATACGAGATCTATAGAGGCAGTCTATGAGTGATTCACAATATACAAATGTATTCATGGGCATTGTTAAGCGTCCTCAAAGTTTTCCAGAAAGAGCGCTCGGTTTTGGGGAGACATGATCACTCGCTCGGGTTTGGTGATGCGTTGTGGAGGTCCAAAGCGGTCCAGTGGCCAGAGGATCCATGTTATCTTGGCATCAATCAATCCGAGCGCCACCTGAATGACATACAATGAGTGATATTGCATGGAAATAAGCATGTATTGACTCACAGGTCCAAACATGTTGCTGTCCTTGGAATGAAACGCTTCATCCCCTTCTACCCAGCAATGGCCTTTGGGCACTCGCACTAAGGAATCAACGTCGCGAAAAGGTCAGCCAGAATCAAGGTCTTGAAAATTGGCATGTCAACACTTACCAATCGTCTCCGGATACGGCTTCAATGTCCGTATCGTATCGCCTTCCAGGGCCATGATCCGCTTGGTGATGATTCTATCGGGGTTGTAGGGTGATCTACGATAAACGTGTCAGCCAACCTTGGCCTATCCAGTTGGTATCGCACGCCTTACCGCAAAGTGACAATATCACCATGTTGAAACTTGTGTCCAACTACAGCCCACCTGTTCAAGAGTACAATGTCCTTTCGAAGCATACTAGAGTCGGGATTGAACGTTGGCTAACCAGATCTGAGAATCCATTGTCATACCTCATCCCGACGTTACCTGCATCGATCTCCCATTCACCGTCGCAAAACTAAAGCCATGGTCTATAAAGAAGATGGCTACTGGAACCCAAGCCAGTGTCTTGACGACAGTACGCGTGGTCGGTGACCATGCCATCCGGCCTTACATAAGCTGTATCGCTGCTTATTTCACGTGGGAAATCACGCCTGGGCTTGTTCGCGCTCTCTTTTGCTCTCGTTTGGTCATGATTGCAGACAAGAAGGCCGAGTATGGCCAGAGTACGTCTGAAGTGAGACCGGGGTAAGTGCCAATGCTAGGTTACTGTCTGGTTGACGGTGTGCTCACACGTTTGAAATAGTCACCAGTTGGACCGAGGAAAGTTGGAAACCTATCTGGTCGAAAACATTCCCGGCTTCAAGCCTCCCTTGGAGATTAAGCAGTTTAAACTGGGCCAAAGCAATCCTACCTATTTGCTTGTCGACGGAGAGTAAGTGATCCCCGTTGCAGGAGACACCGATATTCATGTCGTGATTAGCAAGATGAAATACGTCTTGCGAAAGAAGCCGCCGGGAAGCTTGATTTCCAGCACCGCGCATGCCGTGGAACGAGAATACCGGGTGATCAAGGCTTTGGGCGAAAAGACCGACGTGCCTGTCCCAAAGGTGTATCTGCTTTGTGAAGATCGCTCAATCATTGGCACACCCTTCTATGTCATGAAGTTTTTGGAGGGTCGGATCTTTTCGGATGTACGTTTGCCATCCCTGTCCGTGGAGGAGCAACGCGCTTGGTATGTACATTTTCGAACTATGCATCCATCATGAGTCCGAAACTCACCTCTTATCCTCCCTTAGTTGGTTCAATGTGATTGATACATTGGCCAAGCTCCATGCGGTCGATTACAAGGCTATTGGCTTGGAGGGCTACGGCAAACCTACCGGATTCTATGAGCGACAAATACGGTCCCTAACAAGGACGTCAAACGCACAAGCCGAGGTGATGGACGAAAAGGGTGAAAAGGTTGGGCAGATACCCCGCTTACAAGAAATGATGAGCTGGTTCATGAAGAACCAGGTGAAAGATGAGACCAGCATCGTGCATGGCGACTACAAGGTTGACAATGTCGTACGTAGCTCCATACTGCATACATGAACCTGGTCGCTCAGTTGAGGTCTACAGATATTTCACCCTACGGAACCTAGAATCATTGGTATCCTAGACTGGGAACTCTCCACCATTGGTCATCCCCTCTCTGACCTTGCCAATCTACTTATGCCTTTCTTTGCGCCTAACGATGGACCTATCCTTGGTTTCATGGGTCACGAACACGAATTGACCATTCCAAAGGCTGATGAACTTATGCAACGCTATTGCCATGCTCGCAACAGACCCTATCCTATTGAGCGTTGGGGTTTTTGCGCTGCTTTTGCAGACTTTAGGGTAAGTGGCCTCTAAACGCCTAGTGCGAGCTCATAGTCACACGTTTGTGTAGCTATCTGTGATTATGCAGGGCATATCAGCCCGTGTTGCGCGTGGACAAGCGTCCTCTGCGGAAGCCAAGAATTACGCGCGCCTCTTTGTCAACATGGCCAAGCTCATGACCGATATTGTTGATCAAGGCGGGGAAGTCGAAGTGAAAGATGGCAAGGTGATCACTGTCGGCAACAAGGATACCAAGAGTCGGCTGTAGACTTGTTTTGTATAACGAAAGGGCACATTAACATGACAAGGGAATTTATCCAAATGGTATGACTATGAGCACATTATGTACAAAGAAAAGAAAAAGTAGAGCGGTTGGCTATGCATATCTAGTATCGACGACGGCTTCGCCTCTCGTATTTTCGTTCGTAAGCCTTGGTTCCCGAACGAGGATGCATTCTTGCCTCCAACTTGTACAATCCCAGATAGGCAGCGATCTTGATGAATGGATTACGATTGGCCGTCGTATGCTTGGGATAATTGATATGTTCACGTCGCTCGAATCCCCAGAATCCTCGTCCTCGATGCTTACGCTCATATTCGCCCTCTCGTTCTCGTCGACCACCGAAACGATATCCGTGTTCCCGATAATACCGGGACATGGTATACAATCAGTGTATGTCAGACTGTGGATCACTTTCGCTCTTTTATAGCTCGCTTTTGCACGTCCAACAAGGAAATCCCAATGACGTTTGAGCCCTTAAAAACTGAATGATATCACTCACTGAATAATGTTGACTTTGTGCGACAGTCGATCCTAGAGCTCTTCCATGGCATGTTGGGTGGTGACTTTTGTCTAGTCTTGCCACCAGAGATTGTCAAGGTTGTATTTGCGCATTTCAGTGCAGCAGAACTCGTTGCATCAGTATCAGTGTGTCGAACATGGAATCACATGGCAACGCCTTTGCTATGGGCATGTCCTTGGACACGGTACAATACGTCGTGGAACAACTTGTTAAGAACGCTGAAACGTGGAGAAGCAGCAAGGGCTTCGTATGACGATAACTCAACCGTCTTCAGACATCATTATGGCTCCTATATTCATATGCTTGACTTCTCCGCCTTATATTATATTGTCAATGATCGATTCATGGAAGCGCTTATTCCGTTTTGTCCGAACCTCTCCACGCTCATCATTGAATCTCCTCATCAACTGTCAGACTGTGCCTTGATCGCCATTGCTACATCACCTTGCGCCAGGGCGTTGCGGTCGGTCGCTTTTCGAAACTGTACCAAAATCACCGAATCGGCCTGGCAGGTCTTCTTCTCCGAAACAACACAACTGGCTCATGTCGATTTATCCAACGGAACCAAAGTTTCTGAGCGCAGTCTACTTGAACTCGTCGATCTCCGCAAGGAAAATTGCCGACATCTCGTCGAACTTAATTTGAACTGTGCGAATGCGTCTATTTTACCTATTGATCATCCCAATCAAAAGCTTACCAATTCACCATCCACGGACGCCGAGAAGACTAGTGACTTTAATAGCGAATCAACACAGGAACCCAAGGCTTGGGCATCGCTAGCTCGACACTGTCCAAACCTTTCCGCTCTTCACCTTGCGCATTGTCACACCGTCACCGACGCCTTCCTCGCCATTCTTGCCCAACACCTTCACGCTTCCCTCCAACTCCTCGACATATCCTCATGCCCCTACATTACCGATCAAGGCATTCTTGCACTAACACGATACCACGGAAATAGCCTTTCCTCCATAGACATTTCCTATTGCTTCAAATTGACGGATGAAGCCGTCTGGCACCTCGTAACGAGTTGTCCCAGACTGACGATGCTTTGGGTCGAAGGCGATTACGGCAAGATTAGTCGATCTTGCTTGGATGCTATACGTAATGGTGTAGATAGAGATGGACGGCCGCTTTCGGGTAGTCGTCAGATCAAGGTTCTCAGTCACCGCATCGCGGACATTGTGATATAAAAATTTGGATTGCTGGTCAATGTTGCTGTGAACGAAACTTACGGTTGCGCAGATCCCTTTGTTCATTTACTTAAGCGCCACATATGTCGTGAGGATTGCTCTTACATGGATTTCTAGGAATCAGTCGAATTTCTTTAGCTCCACCTCTTTTAGTTCGGCCTTATTACCGCACCATCGCGAGGCTGGGAAGCCGGATGATGTGGAGGGACTGGAATGAGCGGAAGGACCAGCCGGACGTGTGCCAGTGGATTCGCCAACTTGATTCAAATAAACATGGCATCAATATTTGCCACATCCAAGCCATTGTTCGAGGCGTTTGAGTGAAAATGTGTGGTTGAGAGAAACATATGAAGCTTGATAAGCGATAACACGGCAAAGGTTTTGTCTTTCTTGACTTTACTCGGAGCGTTTGGCGTCGTCCATCACACGCGGAAGCCATATGGCGTTTTATATGCGACGCGCATTTCACGTGATAATAGTGACACAGCATTCCATATTTGGTAACCAAGGTCCCTTCGACGTGGGAGGCAATTTCCCAGCGAAGGCAAATGAGGCCCAAGGCCAAGGGGACGAAGCGGAGGAAGCATCGCAACAAGCGCTTAGAGCAAAACACGCGATCTAAGCCGCCTAGCCTGGCCTTTGGCCAGTCGGATACGTCGAGTGCGAGCAGTGACAATGATGAGAATGAGAGTCAACTGGCGAACGCTGTACGAAGCGAAGCTCTTAGATCAGGTTATATCATCAACCTTCCATCCAAGTCACATGCAGTGGTTATGGATTGGGCAGAAAGTCAACGGCAACACGAAGCTAGAGTAGCTTTTGAGGCTCGTGAGGTAGGACGGTTCTCTTGCTCTGCAGTCAAGCATTCAAAGTGACGGTGAATAGGCTAAATACCGCCTCTTGGAGACGCAAAGCCGCGGACTGTATATGCTGGAGAATTCGGAATCTTTGCCCATGGTGAATATGCCAAAAACATATAGGCATAGGATGGCTCCAAATGTCCATCACAAACTCAGTGAAGATGATCATGAAACCAGCTATCGTGAGCTGGTGGAACAGGTAATGCCTTCGTTTGTAATCTTGAAACCATTGCTGATCTCTATCGTCCACATTAGCTCGAACCTATGCACGAGGATAAACTTGCGGATGCTGCCGAGCCAGCAAATGGAATTGCTTCCCCGCAGCCTCTATCAATCTCGACCAATGTGGAATCAACCGATAACTCCAACTCGCATGACAGTTCACCTTGGACGGCTATTCCTCTGACGCCGGGAATTCCAGTTCTATCATTTCCAACGTCCTCAGATGGCAAATCGCACGCATTAGACTCATTTGCAGAAGATACAACCGCGAATGAAGATCACAAAAGCCTGCTAACCGACGCCATGCAGCTTATTATTGACGCCGAGAAGATACACAATGTAGCAGACGCCGTTCAAACCACGAATCCTAGCCAAATAGGTTATATACCCGGCGACAAGATATCCTCCCTGGATGACCTTGCTTCAAAAACCGTCAAGGAGTCAACCACGAGCAATTGGAATATCTTCGCTCCGGAATTCAAGCCCAGACACTTGTCCTCAAAGACTGAGGCAGCAGGCGACACGCCCACGGACGTGACCATAGAGACTAAGGCATTAAGCGATAACACGGCCGTCGTTCAGCCGAGCAATCCGCAGCCATCAGCAGTTAGTCTGGAGTTACTTTCCGACGATGCAGCGCAGGAAACCATGGTTCATGGTGCTGTGACCGACGACATAATAAACACCATGATGCGCGAAGTTCGAACCGAGATCCAGAATCTCAAGGATGCCATGATGCTTGAGTTTCGGGACGCTATAAAGGAAAATCTTGCAAGTATCGCATACAAGATAGTCACTGAACGGTCAACAAAGGTGACGGAAGAGAACAGCGTTCCGACAAACATCAACAAGAATGAGGACGACGACAACGTGGATCCAATGGGCAATGGCGCATCAACTGTGGCCAATCTAAGGACGGAGAACGCCAGACTTGGAAAGGAGAATCAAATACTTCGAGACATCGCAGGCGGTAACGAGATCAATAACCCAGCCTATCAAGAGGAGCTGGAGCAACAACTAGACAAAGCGCGTGCCTCCCTTGATACCCTAGTCGAGGAAAATGCGAGACTAAAGTCATGGAAGCAGGATGCGGAAGACGAGCTTGACGAACTTCGAGGGGAACGAGACCAGCTTTCAAAACAGCTAAAGTCGAGATCGTCGCAGCAAGAGCGACAAACCAGTCAAGAGCAGAAACTTCGAGACGAAAGGGACGAATTTGCGCGTTTATACGATGAGGAGAAGCTTCGTCATCGAGAAACAAAGGATCACGCTGACAATTGCGAAATCGAGCTGTCCCAAATGGCTCAACAGGAAGTTCGAATGCGCCAGCTTTCCGACATCATTCAATTCCAAGAGGAAACAATCAATTCCTTGAAACGACAAGTGGAAGACCTTGAATGGAGAAACAAAAAGCAAGATTCCGATTATGTATCTTTCCAGGAGGAAAAGCAGAGGCTTCAACGGCAATATGAGGAGGAGCGAAGGAAAAAGGATCACCTTGAACACGACCTGCATCAGCGGGAAGAGGTTGCGGATGGCATCAAGCGTGAGCGGGATGATCTACTTGTCGAAGTTGAAGCATTGTCCGATCAGTTAACGGCTACAGTGGCAGAGCTAGCGCGTTTAAGATCCATGTTAAGCCCGGCAGTCGTTGCCCATCGCTCGCCGCATTTGACGACTTCTCCACACTATCTCACACCGCCTCCTTCGGGATCACCACCCAGAGCTTCCGCGATAACACGAGTCAGTACACGCAAGATCGTCATCACGCCTCACTCGAGCACTGCAGCCGATGAACTTGAGCCATCATTCAGGGAGCCTAAGTTATCGCCTTCCGCTCGAGGAAATCTATCCATTTCATCAACCTCTCCTTCTTGGTCGACTCTTGCTCGATCGCAACGCTATGATGATTACTTTGGTTCTACCGCTTATCACGTAAATCCCTCAGAATCTTCACAGTCGCAAGCGTCATCTACATTTGTGCAAGCAGATGGACTATCAAGCATCTCCAACCATTCAGGCGACATATAGAATACCACATTCACTCCTTTTAATGACATACCCTAGATAGAGATATCTCATAGACTTTTGTTATGCCTTAATCACAAATAATGAACAAATTGAAATGCAAAAGATCGATCTTTATCTTCTTATTCACAGGCCAATTTAGCATCAAAGGATGTCATGGCGATGCCGAAGGCTTGAAGTGGACACATGGGGTATTGAAAATCCAACGTAAATGTATCGTCGGCCACTCGACCAAATTGCAGAATGATATAGTCCACTGAAGGCAAAGGTGAGCAAGCCATGTCATCGTCCAATTGTCGACCTCATGGACTTACAATCCTCGTCGTGAACGATTTGAAAGTTCTTGACCGATGCCTGGGTGACTCGTCCATTGAAGTTGAGGACAAAGGATTGCGTTTCTGGGGCCGAAATTAGAGATATCCACTCGATGAAAGGCAAAAGCATACCTTCGTTCCATTGAGGATTCTTGTTGTGTAGCGTCAGAATTTCTGAGGTCTCTCCATTCCGAAATCGACCCAACAATGTCTGTGATTCCTTCATTTCCTTATTAGCATGCGATAGATGTTGTAGACAGGAACTCACTGTTTTCGGACGGAATTCCGGCCTCACACCAGATCTGTCATGGGTATGCAGCAAAACCGTCATTTTTCGAGGGCCTTTGAATCCCAGGATATTCGGTTCCTGCGTAGGAGCAACATCAGCGTGTCTTTCCTCGTGCGCTAAGGATCCAAAAGCTCACATAAGCAACTGCGGCTAGCTCCTCTCTGATTGGCACATTTGCGCTCGACCCGAAAGCTTCCTTGAAGGGACTTCTGCCCTGGCTATATATCGTAAAACCAGTACCTAGAAAATTGGACCTAAGAGGTCATGCCCGCGTCAAGAACATATACCGCCTTTCCCGTTACGTAAGCTATATACCTTGTCTTCCCAAGAACAACTTCCTTTTCCCTCTCCCGTCCAGTCCTTGATCGACCTACGCTGACTCGGCCACTGATTGTGTAATAACTCGTCTGTGTCTTCTTTCGTTTCCTTGCTGTGAGGACATGCATGCGCGTTTCGCCATTAGGATGTTCTATATACAAGGTATATACGGGATGAAACTTGTCGACGCCGATTCGACGCCGCTGTATTTGACATTGCATTTTTTTGCCAGTCTGCACAGGTCTGAACGTCAAGTGAGTTTTCGTCACGTTTTCATGCGCTTGAGATCATTAAGACTCACTTGAGCGCAAACTCTTCCAGTTCCTCTTGTGTGAAGCGTGCAGAACTGAGCTCAAACAAGTCTGGAGGGACAGGTCGTCCGACGACGACAGTATTTGTTGGAGCGATTTCTGCCTCGTGTTCGTCATCGCTCTGCGCTTCTTCGGCATCTCCACCCTCCGACAGTCGATCGGCGTCCTCATTATCGTTCTCTAGCTGACGTGTGTTGTCTTCGATGCATCGTTGCTCCACCATGCCTGTCAACCCAATGCACCAAAAAGGCAATTCCTTCACACCTTGGGCATGAACGAGTTTACAGCCTGCGTCTCAAATGTCGTTCTCATTGACCTCTCTGTCTTTACAAGCTGGACGCAAGGGCTATCTGGTAGAGCAAAACACAATGGTTGCAGACACGGTTGCTGATTTCCTCTTTTTAGTTGACCAAGCAGCTTCTCATCGACAAGTTCGAATGTCATTACCAGTTTCTCCCAAAGTAATACGCAACCAAGTCCTCAACCAATACCGAGCTTTCGAATTCCTAGAACATTGTTTACATGAACCACGGTACTTTCATGACCAGACCTTTGTGTTTCCATTGTCCAAACAGGCCAAACGCATTTTGATTGAGCGGTAAGCATGCCATGTCTTTGTAGTGGTCGCTGAAGCACACAATTAGGTATTACAGCTTTGATGAGGTAGTCATGCGAGAGATTTTAGGCAAAAAACTGAATGCGCGCTCAAGAAAAGAGCTCGACGATGTTAGCGAGCGGACAAAGATACCAAGAGAAAGCTGTCGGAGGCAGGTGAGTTTCTGAATTGCCTGAGGGTGGTGTGCAATTCATCTAATGTACTTGCACGCAGTTTGATAATGTAAAGCGAATCTTTCGAAAGATGGAACATGCGGAAGGCGAGGATTTGGTGGAACAGATTCAGTATCAATATCTATTATCTCGAGAGCTATCTAGGTACGTTGACATGGCAAGGCATGATGGAGCTAATATTACACCTCTTACAGACGATACGCTCATATACTATTTCTCGCAGATTCACGAATAGACACGACGAAGAAACGGCTACGGTCCTATTCCTACACCGATCTCGAGTACTGCAGTTCAGTGTTCATGGAATATTGGGCAACCACTTCTCCCGCAGCTTTGGAGGAATTCGATGCAGATTTAACGTCAGACATCAAGGAGCTGAAGATACTCCTCAGTGCCGATCGCAGTATCACAGAAAGCTTTCGAAGCCTTGTTTCAGAGCGGTTACTGCGTATGGGAGTACCAGAACCAAGCGTGAAGCGAATTCAACCTCACTTCAAGTCATTGCTGAAGAGTATGCTGAGTATCGGCGCCGGCTTAACGTCCTCCAAAGAAATTCGCGATCTCTTGTTATCTATCGTGGAAAAAGTGGTGGTTGCCTTTTTGGAGTGCGAATGGAGCAAACAAGATATTGACCACATGTTCGAAAGCCTTGTAGAGGAATTTCCAGTAACGAATGCCTTGGACACCAATGTTCGCACCAGATATCAAAAGTCCTTTGCAAGACTCATGCGAGGCATGCAATTGATTGTACAAAGACTACTCTAATCCAATGTTCAGTATATGGAATCCATGTTGCAAATCAAACAAATGGCTGCTGATCTTTAAATATGGAGCGAATGCAACACTGCGCCTATTTGCTGTCCTTCTTTCTTTCGCTTCCATCTGTTTGATGGCACTCTGAGCATATAGTCACTCCTTTTACACAAGACACGGAACCTATTGACGTCCACATTCTGTCATCGCACATCACTCGACAACATGACAGTTACTAACGATGGTCAGGAGAAGTTTGGGCTGGTCATATTCTCAGTCTCATTCTACATGGTCACGTCTATTGTGATGGTACTCGTGAACAAGGTGAGAGATATGCTTGTGATGATGGTTGACAGGTTGTTGACGCTATTTTGCTTGCGATAGTGGGTCCTTAATGCGGTGACTATCCCAATAACCTTCTTGTGGTGTCAACTCGCTATTGCGGTTTGCTTGCTTCACGTTTCATCGTGCTTTGGTCTTTTCAATATTCCTTCCTTGCATAGGGAGACTATTGTGAAGATATTGCCACTCATTGGCATCAATGTCCTCGGTTTAACCGTGAATACTTTGTGCCTTCAATATGTCGATGCTAGCTTTTATCAGGTAATACAAGGATGGAGACAAGATCATTAAAGATCGTGCTTATATTCTGAATCCTCTAGATCGCTCGCGCCTTAGTTCTCCCAATCACTGTCACCCTGTCATGGCTCCTGCTCAAGAAGCCTTCAAGTTGGAGAGTTTTGCTCTCTTGCGGGATTGTCTGTCTCGGTTTCTTTGTTGGCGTCAACGGTGAGGCGTATAACAAGATCGGTTCGACATCTGCTCTAGGAGTATTCTACGGTGTTTTTTCATCTGCAACGACAGCTTTCCACGCCATTGTTATCAAAAAGTCCCTTGACATTGTCGGCGACACCATGGATCTCGTCTACTACAACAACCTCTTATCCTCTTTTGCCTTACTTCCCATTTTGATCATGACGGGCGAGCATTGGACTGTTCTCAGCATGTTTTTCGGCTCTTCATCCTATGACGATACCGAAGTATTTGGCGACGAATCCGCTACCATGGCCGTCGCAGCGCTTGGCACCGATGCAACCAGCGTCCGAACATTCATTATTGGTGCGCTGGTTACCGGATTCTTTGGCTTTCTGATCAACATTGCCGGATTCCTGCAAATTAAGGTAACTAGTCCGGTAACTCACATGATATCGAGCGCCGTCCGTGGAGTGTAAGTGGATTTTGTGTATTGATTGCACCATTGCACAGATGCTTGACCTAGCATTTACAGGCTGCAGACGTTTTTGGCCGTCATGTGGTTTGGTGACGTCTTGACTTCCGGACGCGTGGGTGGCATTTTCCTCATTTTGTTTGGTTCTACACTGTATACCTATGTGCGTGACAAGGAAGCAAAAGCAGAGCAAGTCCAATCCAAGGAGTCTCATCATGGCCCATATGTAGCCGTAAGCGTCGATGACGGTGAGGAGACCATGGAGATGAGAAAAGGACCACGACATGATTAGACCAATAAGGAAAGCGTCGAGGATGTAACATATACCAATTGTATCTGTCTAAGATTCATGCCTTTGTTTTACCCTATACAAGGGACTCTATTGACTTTTACCACCCTTGAGCCATCTTTCACCTTCATTTTGAGAGTCCTTGTCAGCTGCCAATTGCTGCAAGACTTCCTTATGGGCACGTGGCGCCCGACCGAGCACTTGACCAAGGGTTGGGTCACGAATGTCACAGTCGCCCTTCGCAAGCGACTCGTACACTGGAGTCCAATGATTTGCATATTGCGGTTCATGCACGTGCACCTGCTTGAACTCGTCCACCGATACCAGGCGAAAGGTGACGTCTTGCTTCAAAATTTCGCCAATCAGCTTGGCTGTATCCTCCAAGGTGAAGGATTCCTCATTGGTCAGATAGTAAAAGTCCCTGTCGAACGTATCATCGGCCAGGATCTTTGCTGTAGCTTCACCTAAATCCTCTCGAGAGGCCCAAGTCATGGGTCCGTCACCAGGTAAGATCACTTCCTTGTCACCCATCTTGAAGAACCCCATCCAGATGGGGTATGCTTCCGTATACAAGCCTTCGCGAATAATGGTGTACTTGATCTTGTTTTGGCTTCTTAGATACGCTTCCGTCTGTAGGTGAGCTTGCATTACCGGAGCCCTTGTGCCGTCCTTGAGCGCCAACGAGGTATAATAGACACGTGACACACCGGCTTCAATAGCTGCTTCGATGGCCCGCGTGTGTGATTGGACACGGTACTCTATTCCAAAGGATGGACTAGAGACCAGGAATACCTTGTCGGCTCCGCTGAACGCTTTCACCATCGATTCCTTGTCATCGTAAGTCGCTTGGACCACCTCCACGCCCAAAGCTTCAATGTCCTGTTTCTTGGATAGGTTGTGTAGAGAAACGCGAATGTTTGAGGCGGGAGTAAGCTTGAGCAGGTATTTGAGTACCAAGGAGCCCAATTTTCCGGTTGCACCTGTGAGAACGATCATGGTTTGGTGGAGGCGTGCGTAAAGGCGAGCAACACCCTTTATAGCACAATCAGTTGCCTTTTTTGGGCGAGAGCTTAGTAAGAGGGTCCAAGACCCTGGAAAGTGGCTCGGTGAAGCATAACAACCGGTATTAAGGCTTGTGCTTGGTAAGAGACAGCACCTTTTATGCGGTACAAGGCTGTATTGTCTAGATTCGTTTTATTTGATGACAGACACAATTCCTCCAGGACCGCGCAATTGCTCTGCACTCATCTGGCCTCGATCTTTGATTAGTTGCGCTATAGACGTGTAGTCGTTGTCGGTCAAGTAGATGAATTGTCTTGGATGTTGCTGGGTAAAGATGGCATCGTTCAGCCGCGGATCCTGTTCTTTTAGGCGTTCCAGTATAGCTTCCGCATCTTCGTTGGAAATACCGTAGTCATCTGCCACATCTTGAACCTGAATAAATCTGTTCTTCTGCTCACCAGCCGCGATGCTATTAGCCTCTGATCCAAATGTCCAGTGTGATCTACCAACCATGATGTATTCCATAATCTTGGCAGATAACTTTTTGTATAGAGCATGAAACTTTTGAGCTCGCTTTTGTTGCTCCTGTTCCCTCTTGATTCGGATCGCCTCCTCTTGAGCTGCTTGTTTTGCCCTTCTCCTCTTGATCTGCTCTTGCTGTTAAAAGCGGTCAGCTTCTATTTCTATCCCATTGTCAATGTCTATCTGGTCCGTTACCTCGTATGCTCGCCGCGCTAGATCCTCCGCATGTTTTCGCTGATATTCATCTTCTAACAATTCCTCTTGCAACCGTCTTTGCTCTATTTGCTGATTGATATACTTTGTGGAAAGCGCCAATGAGCCAGCAGTGATCAATCTCTTCTGCTTACTCACCTCCCGGTAAGCTCGCCTTTGCTCCTTTCGCTTCAGCTTTTCTGCCTTCTTTTTACCCAGCTTTCTGGTTGGACGTGAGCTGGTTCCTTCACCGGCGTCATCAGAGCTTCCCTCACTTGAGTCAGCTTCATCATCAGAGACTCGCCTACGCAGAGAGTCTCCCGCCTCGCCTATATTCACACCGCTCGAATGCCCTTCTGAAGCAACTAGTCCAAGTCGGTTATTGGTCAAACTGAAAGCCTGCACTCACCATAGTCTCTGGATGCCAAAAGAATATCCCCGTTGCTTCTACCGCGGTAATGTAGCAGTAATATAGCAGCCAGTAGGCACAAGATCACTGGTATATACACAATGAACGGCACTTCATTTCCCATGGCCTTCTCCACGCTCTTCCCAAAATGGAAACGTGAAACATTGAAACACGCGCTTCGACGGCATAACAATGTATCAAACAGAGCTTAAACGATGTGTATATGCAATTGAGAATAGACATGTATATAAACATAACTCTTTATACGGGAACGATTATGGTAGCCTTTCGAACAAGTCTATTTGGCTTCGCCTTTGGTTTTCTTCCATCGGCAATCGGACAAACTTCTTCCAGTACACCACCGACCTCGACGAATTGCGACTGTGGATTCCAGACCAATGATGGAACCATATGGGCAAATACATTCGCGGTAGATTGGGCTAGCTATACACAAGATATCGACGCCGATTCGGCCTTGAATATTGCTCAGTATCAAATTGAAGCGAAGTATAAAAATACCTATCCACGCACGTTTTCCAGACAGAACGTGATGGCTGTTGACCGCAGCTTAAACTTGATCGTCAAGGTCAATAGCTCGTCAGTGACTTGTGCAAGCATAGCAACCACGAGGTAGTATGAATTTGCATCATTACTGGCTAAGTAGTGATGGCTGCATGTACTCTACAGGAAAGATATCCTATACGGGTCGTTCCGAGCGTTCGTCAAAACGACAACAACGCCCGGCACAGTGGCTTCATTTTATTTTTACAACTCTGATGTGGCCGAGATCGACATTGAGCTCTTATCACGGTTACAAAGTCCTTGGCAAGCTTATTACGCCATCCATCCAGAGGTTCATAACCCAGACGGCTCAGCGAATTATGCGACTTGGTCTTATAGCAACCTTTCGTTCGACGCCACACAAGATTTTCACGAGTATCGTTTCGATTGGCTTCCAGGGTTGACGGTCTTTTATGTAGATGCTGTCGAGCAATACCGATCCATCACCAACGTCCCGAACGTTCCCGGAAACATCATCCTAAACCATTGGACAGACGGCAATCCCTCGTTCTCGGGAGGACCTCCATTGCACTCGGCGGTCATGGAAGTGACGAACATGACCTTTTACTTTAACACGTCAACCCCTCAAACGTTGGTCTGTCAGAGTATGAAGACGCCATGTGAAGTGCGAAGTAGGTCGTTGTAGGACAGCTGCGCAATTTTCTCATGCTTCTATTTAGGTGGCAAGACATTGACTAACCTTCAACCAGCGACCCATTCGGCTGCTTCCACCAATCTACGTTATAGCTTCTTGATTCTCTGGTTCTATCGCATTCTTGCAGTGTTGGTCCTTGTACATTTATTTCTGTGATTTACAATGGCGCTTGCCCATGTGCTTGTCCTTTCATTCACCTATAACTTGCCCTGTACCGGGATCTCGACAACCTGATCCGTTCCCTCGTAGGCTGGCAAGTTTAATTCAAACCTTTTTTCAAAGTCCGGTGTCACAAAACGCCCCCCTACAAAGTGCCGTTTGCCACGAAAGTGTTTGGCACAAAGTTTGGGAGCAGTCAATGAAATGAGCATCTCAGGCTGGATAGCTGGTTCGCGAACAGGGCCTACGCATCCGCGTCAAATCATGCATTGCTGAGTACGTGCGACATTACCTTCTTCTACATCCCAGCCGGAGGGAATGTCCACTATCAAAGTGAAGTGAGTGACTGCATGTGATTTATTCTTTATATCTCCATACCTGATGCAATGGGAACCTTGGATTCAATAAGCGCCTACAAAACATTCAACGTGTTAACACTTAACAAATGATCAAGTAGGCGCTTACCTTGATGACATCGCCAAAGGGATCGCGTATGTCTCCCTTAAAGCTAAACCCTAGTTTAACGTCTATATCAGTACTCCAGCTAGTACGCATTTGCTCGATGCCCACCAAATATCGCATCAAGGATCAGATCCGTCTGCTTTAGTTCTTGTCCGAGATTTTCCGTGAGTACAGGTATGGCGAGGTTTTTACATTGTGTCGTTAGTCGCTTTGAAACGTCAGAGGAAGTTGCCGAGCTGATCTCGCTTTGCAGCTCTTACCTGATACAAGTCTTTGCTGCTTTGTTTAGGATAAAAGATCTTGGGCTTGTAACCAAAATGACAAAGGTGTCGAGCAGCGACAAGGCCTAGTAAAGGCGAAAAGATTATTTAATAAGTTGAGTAGCCCAATAACCGGCTATACCATCTCCTCCGTTATTGCCTGGACAGCATTTTAGAACTTATTCCGAGTGTAACAGAAACTCCATCCAAATTACCTGGACCGACCACAACCAACACATTTGGATGGGTATTACGCTGATATACTCGTGACACTGCCTGCGCAACCGAGAATCCAGCTGAAAAAGTCTGTCAGTGCCACGACGCGCCTCGGAGTTGCGCTTGTATTCACCCAATTCCATCAATTGATCGACCGAGAATCCACCGGCAGAAGACATAAGTTCTTCATCGATCTTTTGCGCAATTTGCGCAGTCAGTAGCTAATGGTATTTGTGAGCAACCAGTCTTGACCATGCTGTCTCCCTTGACTCACTCGTATCGCCATAGTCAAAGTCAGAAGCAAAAGAGAGGATTGTCACCTCAGCGTCACAACAGTCACCCTTGCCTTTTATGGGGTTTCCAACTCTGAGAAATTCCGAGTCAATTTCACACTCATGGTCACGGTAGATGCAACGCCGCGCGCACCACCACAAGTCGTCACACCACCTTGGCTTCGAGAGTTATCGGTCAACTTTAAGCTGGTCATCTCCAAACATCAAACATGGCTCTGGATAGGCTTCTTTATTCTCCTAGGAGCTCTGAGCGGCCCTTCCAAGAAGCGACCCGAAAGCGCGACAAGCAGGAAAACCTCACCGTCTTTGACGACCCTTTCAACTTACTGGATCAATGTGCCACCCTATTCCGAGCCGATCAAAGTGCAAGTGCACTGCCCAGCTGACTATTACGATTTGAAAAAGCTTATCAAACAGGAACTTGCCCCCCGCTTGGATCGGACGAGTCTCCCAGAGATCAGCTTGATTGATCCCACCAAAGGTCGCCTCAACAGCCACGCATCACTGTGCTCTGTCGAGAGGTACCGTAATTCGGCGCACCATCGTGCACAAGCGGAGCAACGCGGACGTTGCGGTGGCATGCGCCACCTTTTTGGATCCTGCAAACAGCATATCAAGGATGGAGAACAAAGCAAATACCCATTAGGCGCGGATGTTTTGGATATAATAGTCTACATTGATGATACGGAATCGAGACGGACATTACAGCAGTTGACGGACATGCCCATTCCACTTTCTATACCCGTATGCTTCAAGGAGGAATGTCTAGGTGGTCAGGATGGTAAGTGTCTTGCGAGAAGATGAATGCCATTTACGTGTCCATGTAAGGTGGTCTGGATCCCTACATCATCCTCGGAAGATGGCAAGCGAACCATTCCCTTGACAAAACGAGTTCACAAAGGCTCAAGAAATGTCTTTGCGGTTCCGATTCAATATTCTCATGGTCGAAACCAGAGTTGCAGTAAACAGAAGCTGTATCCTTGCATCCATACAAGCTGCTGTAATCGTTGTAGAGCGCTATAAAGTCGTTCGTCGAAATGTTCATTTGCCACAGTATGCCTTGCGTGTTAAGCTGGTCAACATTCCTCCAGTAGGGAAGAGTGGCTCACGCAACATGTCAAAGATGATTCGACATGTCATCTTCGTCTCTATATATATTAATGAATTGCTTGTTTGCTGCAGCATGTCCATTTGCAAGAACAACATTGCCGGAATAATCATCGTCGTAGAGTTGTTGTTGATTGGCTTCTACAAAGGCAAAATGAGAAGGTTGGGGAAAGGTCAAGAGTATGGTAAGATCAGCTTACCTGCATCTTGCTTTTCAGAGTTCAGCGGCCCGTTGAAGATGCTAATGATGTCGGCCATAGCGGCCTTGGTATGGATAGTCGGCGATGCAGGCGTTCGATGTCTGGAATCTGAGTCGGCGCTGCGCTCGCTATGGTTTGTGAGGTTTTCGGTCTCGCTTCGGAACTGGCTTCCTTCACCTAATTGCACCTCGAGGTCATGATAGGTTGTCTGACTGCTTTCAATGATCCCTTGCTCATCTTCTTCCGATGAAGAAACTGGTGTATCCGCTTCCTCATCCCTTGAGGTGCTCGACGGTTTCACATATCGAAGCGCTCTGATTTCTTCGAAACAATACTCCACGTCGCCATTATACATTAATCTCAAATCGACTTTGAGAACTTCTGGCCGGCGTCCCTTGGATATCGTTTGGCGATGCGTGTCTTCCGCGGAGTTTGTGTCATCTCGAAAGACCGAGAAGCTTGGAACACTGTGAGCCTGGCCTTTATCTTGATTTTCACTGTCCGACTCTACCAATGATCTTGTGCGCTTTAAGCCCCTGCTCACCAACGGACTTTCCACCATGATCGATCCATCGTTAAACTGTGATTTTTGGAAGGGGGTTGAGCCTACGGAATCTTTGACGCTATCATAGACATCACTTGCGGCAATTTTGTGCATCGACCCTGAGATGTGTGCCTTGATTGGCCAATGTTGTGGAAGGGAAATGGTGCTGCGATGCTGGGGCCTTGGACTGCGTGTTATTCTCGTCATATCTACCCCCATTCGTTCGCAATATGACTTATAGCTTGAGACAAGGCGGTCCAGAGGTTGCGCACGACGATCAATGCCCCGTAAATAGATGGCTATCACTTCTTCAAATCTAAATGACGCAAATTAGTAACGCGTTGTTATTTGCGATCTTCCATCCAATGCGTACTCTGTATCGGCTTCTTCCAGAGCAAGCGCGTACTGCTCATACAGAAGCGCCGAAGCGACGCCAATGTCATTTGAAAAGAGGAAGTCGAATATTTCTGGCTTGGGTATCGTAGCGTGCTCTGCAAAGTAAAGCCATACTTGAAGGTAGCGAGGGTCTCGTTTGTATCGTGGATCGTTCAAAAGTTTGACAGCGGTTTCTTCTGCAACACGTGCTACTTTGCTAAAGTCAGCCGCGTTCTCTTGTCCAAGTCGGTGTTGCTCAGTTAGGTACGCGTAAGACAACGCCAAAGGATCGTCCTCGTTCTCACTTGCATAGTAACCTCCAGTGTAGCCTTTTGTACCTGAACCCCCTCCAAGTGTCTCTTTTGTATGTTTTGGCTGCAAAGGACTTCTGTTTCCCGCTAGCTTTCCTAGAATGCCAAAGCCAAACATGCGTACGACACGTCGTGTGGTTTGAAACTAGGTGAAATTGCCAAATTTAGAATTGCTGGTGTTGTTCTCTCCGGAAGCGGCGATGTGAAATGGAGCAAGACATTCACATCAACAGCTTTAATTTCGCCGGAGAAAGCATTGATAAGTCGCTGAGGTAAGTCCTTCACAACTTCAGAGAACGCAAGACCAAACAGCGTTTGTATGCAGAGGTTTTGTCTCTAAGGTTCGGTTGCCAAAAGAAGCGCAACAGATTGACCGCATACTTGAGCTGTTTGCAAAACGATATCATGAGTGCAACCCGGACTTGGTGGAAACATCAGGTATTTTATTTCTGTTATTCAGCGCTTCTGTGGTGGATTAATGGCTATTTACATAGACGAGGCATATGCCATTGCCTTCTCCTTGCTTTTGCTTCATACGGACGCTCACAATCCTCTTATCCGGAACAAAATGAGCAGGGAAGTCTTTATCTCGAACACAAAGATGATTATTGGCGGAGAAAAGATACCATCAGAAGTTCTAGATGTGGGTAAACACAATACCTCACTTTCAGTCACATGCTCAACCAACCACTGCAGCTTATGTATGACAATATCGTCGCCAGCAAATTTACTTATGCCGACGCCGAGGATATGGATCACGAGTTACGCGTACAATCGCTTGCAGGCTGGTTCGGCAGCAGAAGCAGGAGTGGGAGTCCAGCTGCTTCTGTTCCTAGCGTGAGTTCTTAATACAGCCTTACGAGAGTGATGTCTTACAAGCTTATACAGACCGTGGCGCCCCCTACCGAAGATTTGGCTAGACTAGAGGATATCATGCCTGCGGACAATCCATACAGCTACAAGGGAACTGCGCGTGAGTTCGACGCAAATCTCATTTATCAGGACTTCTTGCACGCCCGGATTCTGGAAATATCGGGGGTACGCGGAAAACGTGATGTAAATGAGAAGGAAACGTCCTCCAATGTCTCAACGGATGCGGCTTCTGTGCGCTCGTCGATGTATTTGTCCGGACAGAATCATGCAGACTTTGGGTACTCTGTCCGTGTAGCTAAAGCTGGATGTCTTGAACGCAAACATGACTTGGCGCAAGCGCAACGGAAGGCAAGCGCACGTGGCTGGAGGCCTTTTGGTATCCTACTCGGAGGCAGCCAGTTAATCTTCTTTTCGGAGCACACAATCTTTCAGGATATGCTTTCCGGTACTGAGGTATGGCGTGGAGGAAGGGCTGAAAGCGAACAGAGCTTCCCTCTCTTGCCCAGTCGGTCCGCTCAGAGCAACCTGAATGCAATTGCGATACCTGTAGAACCATCGCCGAGGCAGAGGATATCCCCAGCCTCCTCGCAAGGTGTACACGAGCGCATTAATTCAGCTGAATCTAACGGATCCTCACTGCCATCGAGCTATCCGCCACTCACAAGTTCTACCACCACCATGTCGTTCGCATCCAGTCAAACAGTCCCATTGCTTCGGCCACAGAAGTCTCTTTCGATAGTAGGCACAACCAACCGCAATTACAGAAATTCCCTCTCAATTGCAAATCTTCGTCCGTTTCAAATCATCTCACTTGCTGACTGCATATGCGTCTTTGACCACTCGTACACGAAATACCCCAACGCTTTTCGTCTGGTTTCCTTCAAGGACGGCCAGGAGTTTTTGTTTCGAGCTAATAATGAGCTCGATATGAATAACTGGATTCACGATATCAATTATGCGGCCGCACTTAAGAGCGCTGGCGTTCGTCTGCGCGGCTCGCACTTTAAAGCAGGCCGGAAATCTGCACATTCTGATCAAAATGAACTGCTGAAGAGAGAGGAGAACTTGAAGGTGTGTGGGACGACTTGCTATTCTGATCCTCACTGATGACATTATCCTTTAGAAAGCGCTCAATGACATTGATGCAAGTATTGAACGGAAATCCCAGTCCTATCGTCTCCATCTCAGGATACGAGCCAACTTTCTCATCTTGATACCCTTACAAAGATCGACCCGTGACAAAATCCACGAATACGCTGAAAAGGTTAGCAAGGCATTGAAATACGAACGATTGCAGCTTCAAAAACTCTTTTGCTATCGGGATGTACTGCAAAAGGAGCTCCTTGCTATGCATGATCCTCAGCATCGACCCTTTCTCAATGATGTCTATCGTCCTACTTATGACAATGATGGCATCGATCCTCTACACCGTGAGCGGAACAGGCTCTCCCCACTTTTGCATGTATCAGCTGCACGAACAAGGATGCAGAGAAGCTACAGTGCGGCTGAACCGCAGGGTTTCCAAGCGCCCAAACCGAAACTGGTCTCTTGGAACACGTCCATCACAAAGGATTTTCCGTCCGCGAATGAAAATGATCAGTGTCGACGCAAGCCACGAGGCATCTCTAGCTCTAGCATTCCCAACACATATATAGCCGGTGACGAAAACACACCAAGGTCACAATCACCGATACACAACAATAACGAGAGAACGAGTTCGCCGAGCAAACAGCACGAGATTGTGAGCCATGTTGAAATTGCACTTCCAATGGAAAGAGACAAGCGAGACATATTACTAGAAGTGAATGACGAAAACGGTCAGCATCGCTTTGGAAGTAGCAGGAATAGCTCAGCGAATGTCTCGGGATCGTCCACGCCGACGGAACATGGGACACCCAAACTTGCCCGATTTGTTCCATCTTGGGATTGGCCAAAACCATTCAACAAGATAAAAAATGTGGTAAGCTCTTCCAACGACGATGCACAACTTTCCGCCAATTTGTTACCTGTCTCGAAGACTGTGCAAAACGAAAAGATCGTGCGTCGAAGGTCTCGCAGCAACCCTGTTCTACCTACACCCGAAATGATACAAGCGTCACGATCACCCTTGAGACATGCCACAACCCCTTTACCAACCAATATGGAGGTTCCAGAATTCCGTATAGGAGTGCATTTCGCCGCAGATAATACCCGCAACGAGCGATCTGAGGGCATTCCTTTACGAGACAGAAGTGCGAGCGATGCCAGTTATTTGAGAGAAGACGACGAAATCAGTGTTGTCGTCACCGACGCCGATAACAAGTAGAACTTAAAGCATGCAATGTCCATTGTAGCAGCTTGTACTAATATATTCAAGTCCAACGATGTATACATACGGGACATTTTTCTTTTCAATCTTGAACTACCCTGGTCAAAGCGGTATGGCAATTTCCCTGAGGTAGAGGGTAAAGGCGGGTGGTTGCTATAAGCTAGGTAAGATGGAAAATAATAAATTTCAAAGGCAGGTAAGGTAGCTATGGTGGCTAGGGTAAAGCGAAAATTCGCTAGGTAACGTAACGTCAAGGTAGAGTAAGGTAAGATAAGCTGAAAGATTAGGTGAAATAAGTAGGTAGAGGGTAAGTTGACGTAAAATAAAGGCAGGCTTAGGTGTGTTTAGTTAGGTTGAGGTAAGCTAGGTAACAGGTAGTTAGGGCGGGCAAAGTAATGTAAGAGAAAGGTCAAGGATAAGCTGAAAGATAATGTAAAGGAGGTGAAAGAGCTTCTCAGAACTTCATAGCTTTTTGCGCAAGTAGTTCCCATTGTTGAAGGCATTGGCGGACGGACTTTTCACGCGTGGTCTACCTACAGAAATTTGGCAGTAAATGCGCGACATATAGCGCAAATCACCAAATTATAGTCACATAGGTGAACTGGGAACGAGTGTCGAGCCCCAAAACACCATCCATAACCCAATTCCATTATTTGCTTATCGGATTGAATGCGACACCTGTTCGCAGTTATAGGCATTCTAAGTCGTAATCACCATCAGATAAGGATACCCATATAGTCTATCTTATCATCTGTCAAATCTGGTACCATTTGAGATTGAATTCGAAAATATCCTCGCAAATAGGTCGACACTGGTACTGGTTAGTACTGCAATCTCTGATGAATTTCTAATCGTCCCAAAGAAAAGAGTGGGGAATGTTTTTTGAACAAACAGGCAAGAAAGAGTATGGAGTATAATTTGGAGCACGCAACGCACGGACACACGAGGTTCAATAGCTTCGGTATCGCGGGAAAATCGCGACTTGTTTCTCATTTCAGGGTTAGGGTTCTCATGGTGCTTTAAGTATATATAATTTTTTGGAAATTTACTAACAACAAAAGACACCATGGCGCAGTGGTACCGCGGTAGACTGCTAATCTATTTCCCTTTGGGTTCCCAGGTTCGAATCCTGGTGGTGTCGATTCTTTTTTGCGTTTTTGGCTCGGCTCGCAAGGCACCTTTGACTTTAGGGGCCCAGGATCTAAGGGGGTTGTGCCAACGATCATGAATCGACTGTCTAAGTGTTAAAGAGTCATCTGGAATGCTTACACAATGATTCTTCTCCCCTGTATTTGAGTTGTTTCTCCGTAATTGACGGTGCAGGTGACTCGAGTGTGATACGCACACGACTCTTGCTCTTTTTTGAACGTTTGGTCAAGAGAGCAAATAGGGAGCATAGTTGCTCTTTTCCTTGCTCTATTTCACTCTCACGGCTTGTTGCGTCCACTCTGATACCTCTTTAACTCCTCTCATACTCTCATCTCTAATTCACCTCACCATTTGCTCATGCGAGAGTACAAGCTGGTGGTGCTTGGGTCTGGTGGTGTTGGAAAGTCTGCGCTGGTAAGTGTTGGAAAACACGTCTGGAGTCATCGATTGGGTCGTGTCTGTGCGCAGCAGTCGGTCCCTATCACAGGTGTATGCTGAGCGCGGTGCACAGCAAGCCTGTCGGGGGGCAAGGCGCCTGCTTTCTCGTTCGCGATACCATCCAGCCACAGAAATAGCCAAGGAGTAACGCTTGTCGTTCTGTAGACAGTGCAGTTTGTACAATCCATCTTTGTGGAGCGCTATGATCCCACGATTGAAGACTCTTATCGAAAGCAAGTAGAAGTCGACGGCCAACAGTGTATGCTGGAAATCCTGGATACCGCCGGCACAGAACAGTTTACTGCCATGCGAGACTTGTATATGAAGAATGGACAAGGTTTCATCCTCGTGTTTTCAATAACGAGCATGGTGACCATGAACGACTTACACGAACTACGCGAACAGATATTACGGGTGAAGGACTCCGACAAGGTACGTTTTGTAGATACCACCTAACCCGCCCTTGCTCACTCATCGTCTAGGTCCCCATGGTGTTGGTGGGTAATAAGTGCGATTTGGAAGATGAACGCATGGTGTCAAGGGAACAAGGCATGATGTTATCACAGCAATGGGGTGCCATTCCCTTCTATGAGACATCTGCGCGACAAAAGATCAACGTCGACGAGGTCTTCTTTGACCTTGTGCGCCAGATCAATAGGCAAATGCCAAGTAGAGTGGAGAGAAAACGCAAGAAGTGTGTGATTCTATAAAATACTCGTTTGACCATGTCACATATAGGGCACACGTCCTTGAACGTGTCCAGTTTGCGCGAGACTGCGCGTAAGGGTGTTATCGAGCTCTTGGACTCGGTGAGTGAGAGCACTGTGCGCGTAATGCCTCTCATGCTCATGTCTTTGGCTTCAGGTGAGAGGCCGGAAAGGGTTGGTGCTGGATCCTCTACTGACCGGTCCACTGAGTCTGGTGGCCGAGTTTCAGCTCATGAAGGTAGGTGGGCTGTCAGACTAGGGTACATCTGGCGTCGATCGTTTATCGAGGTGGTTTACAGGACCATGGAGTCGAGAAGATATATCACCTGCAGCCAGGCATACTCGATACAGAGTGTGAGAGTTTGATATACCTCTGTCGACCTAAACTCAAGTACATGAAGTATATTACCGGTGGGGATGCGTCTACCATGCAAGTTGAAGTGGTGCTTTTGCTCACATGTCTATAGAGCAAGTCAAACATCACCTCGATGCGCGCCGTCGGATTGACTATTCGCTCTTTTTGGTGCCCCAGCAGACGCTAATATGTAAACGAGTGCTTGAGGAGGCTGGAATCCTTGGCGACATATCCATTGGCTCATTTCCCATGGAATGGATACCCTTCGAAGACGATCTTATTAGTATGGAACTGGATGGTGGGACATGGCGGGAACTGTATCTGGTAGGTCATCCTTGGATGCATTGGGGACTGGCGCGCTGAATGTCCAAATGTTAGGATGGAGACGATACCTCGATATATTACGCAGCCAAAGCTTTAATGAAACTACAGAAGCAGTATGGTCTGTTTCCGCGGATTGTGGGCAAGGGCGATTGCGCTCAAGTGAGTCACTGGCTCTAATGTTCCCTCCTTGGCTCACGTTGACGTCTTCAGCAACTCTGTGATATGCTATTGCGGATGCGACGAGAGCAAGCAGTTATCGATGACAATTCTTATACACACAGTGCTAATCCTACTGAATCCATCTCCACAATCATCGACCAAATCATCATTATTGATCGCTCTGTTGATCTTGTCACGCCGCTTTGCACGCAACTGACCTATGAGGGATTGATTGATGAGCTCAAAGGAATTCATCACTGTAAGTAACAACGTGTCGCGTTAAGTGAATATACTCAATCGCTCGTAGCCTTCTTAGAGCTCGATGCTTCCAAGGTTGGAAATACACAACAAGGTCAAGGTGGTGCACAAGCAAGAAATCCGACGTCACCTGGGACCGGACACGGTGGAATTAAGAAGAGGAATTACGCTCTGAATTCCTCAGATGCCTTGTTTGCCCAACTTCGAGATCTCAATTTTGCTATCGTTGGCGGCTTGCTCAACAAAACGGCAAAGCGTCTGAATGACAGTTATGAGGAACGCAATCAGGCCAAGACACCGGCACAGCTTCGGGAATTTGTCGGCAAGCTGAGAAAGCTAGAAGAAGAACGTGCGGCGCTTCAGACCCACACTGCCATAGCCGAGGATCTCATCAAGACCACCGTATCAGCCGAATTCAACCGGATGCTCGAGGTACAACAAAGTAGGTTGTTCAAACACGGGACAAGTCAGGCGTTTAACCATTCTTTAGACCTCATTGCCGGCATCCTCGATAGCACCAAAGATACCGATTATATAGAGGAGCTCATCAACAAGGGAGCGCCACTTATTCAAGTTCTTCGTCTGCTATGTCTCCTTTCGCTAACGCAAGGCGGTATTAAACCCAAAAACTATGAATTTTTCAAGCGTGAAATCATGCAGGTAGGCTGGTTTTCCGCATGGAGCATCTAATGTGACCTTACTTGTAGTCGTATGGCTATGAACACATGCACACCTTCAGAAATCTCGAAACTCTCGGCATATTGTCCATCAAAGCATCCTCTTCAGCCTCCCGCAGCAACTTTGCCCACGCTCGACGCGCTCTACGATTACTCGTCGATGACGTGGATGATCACAACCCCAATGACATTGCCTACGTCTACTCTGGGTACGCGCCGATCAGTATACGGCTGGTACAGTGCGTTACCCAACGATTGCAACCCAACAACGTGGCCAGCGGAAGCATGAGTTTACTCAGTAATGTCGTGGGCAGCAGCAATGCCAGTGTCATTAGCGGCCGCCCTGGATCAGACAAGCAAACTGACAAATCAAAACAAGCCGAAGGTTGGAAAGGCTTTGAAGAGGTGCTTAAGCTCCTGCCTGGAAGAGTGTTCGATGAAGTTCAAAAATTGGAAGGCGTTACGGAAGCCCAGGTGAGAGATGCTCAGGCCAAGGCGAAGCGGTTGCATACTTTACGCAATGCCAAAACGACGCTTGTCTTCTTTTTGGGCGGGTGCACCTATACTGAAGTAGCTGCCATACGTTTCCTAGCGCAACAGGAAGAAGGTAAGGCGCGCAGGTTGCCATTGCACCGTTTTGGTGAACCTCCCTTAGGACAACGCGACTATCTGATCGCTACTACACAATTGATCAATGGAAACACATTGTTGGAGAGTGTCATGCAAGGCGTAAAACGACCCGAGGCACCGGTGACCTCCCCATAGGTGTTTAGACCCTCTTGGGCTCTCGTCAGGGGTTATTGTTTTTGGAAGCGTCATACCCACATAAACATATAACAGTGGGGCACATGTACATGCATTTGAACTAAAATACAGCATGCTGCCTGTCGCTACAGTAAAGGCTTCGTGTTATGGAGTTTGAGATCTCAGCTCGGTACCGTGACTTGCGAAGCATCAAGACCTAAAGCATGGAGGAAAAGATTGGTGTTGGCAATACCGAGAGCAGCCTCATCCGCTGGCACACGTGGATTGGCAGCAGCAGCAACGTTCTGCAATACCTTTTCCCTGAAAAAAATACGAGCGCTTAGACTTGCATAGTCCACATTCTTCGAAATATGTCTTGCGCTTACCTGACCTCGGTGACAAGGATATGTTGTTGTTCCATGGAAGCGCCGACGGCCATAGCAGCTAGAAATTGCCAAACATATGTATCATTCGCAGCAGAGACTGGAGGGAATATGCCCAGAAAGTGGTTTTGTAATGTTGAAAAAAGGTTGTTGTAGATTCCTGTCCATTGTGAAAGTTCCATGTCGTCAACGTGCTGTTCTTTGAGTATCTCGGCCCTACTCAGGAATATTGTCAAAAATGCCAGACCGGCTTTCGTCTTTGTGATCTTTGGGATATTGTTTCGATCAAGGAAAATGGCCATGAGTCCGAGAACGATCTTAAAGGGAGCATCAGAGATAAATCCGAGGGCAAACGGAATGACGTGGTTGACAAAGTAGTCGATCTGGTATTGAACATCCTTATTGATACCAGCTGGGGCCGATATGTCGTAGAGACCGGGTTGACAAACGTCCAGGGAATCAAAGTTGGCGACAAGCATGGTAAGCATTGTCAAGGTTTGCTCCGGCGTGAGATGTCGGACAATCCGAGCCACCAGCTTTTTAGCTTTGGGAACAGATAAGAAAGCGATGAAAGGATGCGGATAGGTTACGCCAATGGGGTCGGTGACTTTCAAAAGTTCCCATAGCTTCTGCAAATGGCCTCCATAGTCTTCATTCCATCGCTTGACTGCATCTTGATGTTGTTCTTCATGTTCTGGACGTGGCTCAGCAGGTGGGCTCAGTCGTCTCAATTGTTCGAGATGAAGAACCTCTGTATATGTGTCTTCCACTCTGCGAAGAAGCTGTCGTCGTTGATGTATTGTACCGTATGAAGTAGCCTGCGGTGCTGGCTTGGAGACTTTGGTCTCTGCATTGTCTGGTAACGGACTGTCAGCTGGGCTGCCTTTAGTGGAATCCCGCTTCGACTTGTCTTTGCCTCCATTCTCGGAAGCTTTGCTCACTTGCAGCACTTGTCTTGGGTTGCGCACTGAGTGCAGGGTGATCTTGCCGAGTGCACCCTCCAACGAGACTTGAAAAGAATATTAGACAAAACACGAGATGGGCTTCCCGCAATATACCTTGTGTTTGTTTGGGTCGGCGCCTTGCATCATTGACAATTCTCTGGACTTGCTGTTGCATTCTCCACGTAGTGTTCTCTTCCCTTTTACCGCGAGCATTCTTTGGAGGAGGTTCGGTCATACGTTCACCCGTCATGGCACCAAGCATGCCAGTCCGCTGAGGACGCGGCACAGGTGCAGCACCTGATCGCTGCCGGAGAGTGCTATATACTTGATAATAGAAATCATCGCTGTAGGGATCATCAGAGACGAGCTGCTGCAGCTGGATGCGATGCACGAGATCCTTATCGTGGCGAGACATGAGGCCGTTGTACTTGGACTGAGGCAACATCATCATTAGAGATAAAAGTGGACACCTCAAAAAATGTACTTGCCATTGCACGTATCTTGTCTTCAACAGCACGTTCCCTTTGCAATGCCCTCTCATCCATATGCGGGACGTCCCTTGGCGGGAACAGAAACGCACCGTTGGGGACACCCTGAATACCTGGTGGAGCTTGAATTGGAGGCATTTGTTGGAAAGGAGCGCTTGGTTGGGGTCCTGTTTGCATTCCTCTCATACTCGCCTCCAGCTCTTCTACAGTCATCATTTTTGGAGGTTCATTGTATGACGGAGCACCAAATTGCTGACGAGGCATGGGAGGTGGCCCGACGTTGTCAGGAGCATGTCCTCTCTGCATAGCTGCCTCAACTTCGGCCAAGGTCAATGCTTGCTGAGGATAATGACCTTGCCGTCCAAATTCTGGCCTGGGCTGAGACCCGAAATCACCTGGGAATCCGGGTTGTTGGTGCATTATATGAGAGTCTGTGGTATGTCAGAGGCATTCTTCCAACAAGCTACGTATCGCTTACCTTGACGTCCTGCAGAGAAGTTGCCCCAAATGGATGAAGGTGATTGCACAGCGGGAGCAGGCTTCAGAAAAGTGACAAGATGAATAACGAACATTGGTGGAACACTTGACCAAATTACCTCATTGAAAGCTCCAACGAAGGTATCCACTGGAAGTCCTCCCATCTTGGCCGGACCAGTGGTGGACGAAGGTCCGGAATTCACAGCCCAAGGATTACGGAAAGCAGACGTTGCCGTAGAGCCCGATTGTGCTAATATCGGGATGTGTTAGGACGCCCTGCCGCAGACAGAATGTCACAGCATACCTGAGCCTTGTTGCAGCCATTCTTCCTTAGTCTTTGGTCTTGCTTCTGGGAAGACCGTAAAAGCCTCCGATTCGCTAATCTTTTCATCGAATGTTCGAGTGCTGCCAGCAAAGTCGAAGTCTTTGCCTGCGAACGGAGACGTTGCGAGCGATCAGTACGTTGCATTCCAATACAAAGCGCATTCCCTTACCTACTGCCCCAATGTCACCAAAAGTATCATCATTCAAGTCGTCTCCTGTCTCGTCCAGCTCCAAAGGAGCCTCTTCGTCCAATTCACCTCCATAATCGTAGATCTCAATGTCCTCCCCTGTGTTCAATGAATACCCATCTATACCACTCTGATCTCCCTGATCACCAGAGCCTGCGCTGCCCTTTCCTAGCTTAGCAAGCTCTTCCCGTGTTAGAGGCGGTAACTTTGTGTCAAAGCCAAAGAATGACATGCAAACTAAAGGCGCGCGCAAGAGCAAAGGCCGCGCACACGACCGAATAACGATGACGTCAGTCAAATTGGAGAGACAATGGGTTTGGCTGGAAGGCATCACTTGATGCCTTTGTGGACTTTATTCATGGGATTGTGTTGATAGGGCGGGCTCAACGCTAGTAAACACTGCTTGTTTACACCCACAAGTTGAATACAACAGTTTTCTTAGAGATTAGGCCGTAATTCCTAGTATCATATTGAAAATGGGATTTCAGTAAGTTCAACAATTGCAGCGATACAAGTCTCTACCGGTCCTTTATAACAATGTCAAAAGGCGTCTTGCTCGAATAATGAACTATTTCTCGCTTGAAGGTATATAGACGATGCACCAACCGGCCATGGTTGATTAAGGCAAATGAAACTTTGGTAAGGGTAAAAGAGTCATGTATTCACAGGACACGCGTACAGTACACTTTGCAATGTTTCTACAGGTACCTTAAGCCTTCTCATTTACTTCTACGGAACCTTCATATGCCGGGGGAGCGTCCTCGGTGGCAACAGGTTGGTATCCATTGGCCTTCATGAAGAAGGGAACATAGGCAGCAATGACAGGGCGAGGAACGGTGGTTTCCGATTCTTGTTCCGACCGAACCTTCAAAAAGTAGGAATAGACGGCGAGAGCGTAATGAAGCTTCAACAGGATGCTGATGCCGAGGCCGATAACGATGGCGCTAGCGGTCGCGATATACATCTCGCTGCATTCCTCATTGTTCATGTCCGTTCCCATAAGTTCGCTGAAGGACTCCTTGTACTCCTCGTCAGACAGGATTTCATCGCAAACATCTTGTTTGACGGCAAATGCGACAACGGAGAAGAGAATAGCAAAGAAGAACTGCAGCGACAAATCGAACCATTGGTAAACGCTGAATACTGACAGGAATTTGACGTTGCGCGACTTTACACCGAGCAAACCCATGAAGCAAGCCGCAGCTGAAAAGAGCGAATAGAAAGCAATGGCTGTAGGGACAAGGGCATGGGTGCTGGTATAGTTGGCGGCAGAAACGTAGTTGCATAAGTTCGAGAAGACGCCAAGCATCGCCAAAATGAGTGTAGCGACTCTACACGTGCGTCGTGAGTGGCCTATCCCGTGTCTATGGGTCTACGTTGAGCACACTTACCTCAAGTCAATGCAAAAGCAACAAGCAGACAACATGATGTAAGGAGTGAGAGGGAGAGAGAAGGAGACAGGCACGATAAAGGTGGCGAAAGGCTCAGCCTAAGATGATAAACCCTAACCCAATTCAACACGTAGAATGATGTCGTTGTGTCAAATTCATGTCTCTTTGTCTCGCATGTCACCCACACCACGTCCTTCGCCTGTTCCTGCGCCACGACCCATCACCAAACCTATGCCAAAGCCAGTCAAGCCTCCCTAGCATCCATGCATTGGCGGCGACGGTGCTGTCAAGCTTTAACATTTGTCCGACGAATTAAAGATAACGTGTCAAAAGACTTTTCAAGAGTTGTACACGGAAACCGGTCTTTCTCGTGAGCTAGCTTAGTCAAGAAGTCTTCCACATTGGATCAATAGGAACTAAAATGTACCACCATTCTCTCTGTTGTATCGAAAGAATAAGAAAGCAATGTACTAGGTTGAACAATCATACACGAGATGTGTCAATTGTATGCTATATGTCATCGGTGATGCCGTAGAACGCGGTTCGTACCCGGCTTTGAAGGTGTTTTTGGCTCTTGCTGCCTGCGAGTCTGCTTCTTTCGTGGTGTAGAAGGTGCAGTGGACGTTGGCATTTTCTCATGGAGTTCCTTGACTTCGCCATGTGATTTGGCGTGAGAGCGCGTGGACAAGGCTGGTGGAGGTGCATTGAGGAGTTCTTCTTGGTCGTCGTCGGAAACGCTCTTTAGCTCTTCGCTTGCCAATCTCGAAGAGCGACGTGTCGGTTTCGGCTTGGGGTTTTTGTTAGCATCTCCTGCCTGCGTACTCGAGCCGGTAGACGCGGTTCGAGACGGTGTCGGTGACGGTGAAGAAGCCTGGCGGCCATCCTTGTCCTGAGCGACAGAAGAACGTCGATGTCGATTGACCTTTTTCGCGGATCTAAGAAAGTCTGGGGCAATGTGATCGAGTATCGTAGGAGTTCCCTCCAGTTTCACATCTTCAAAGCGATGCTCGTCCTCTCTTGTGGCCTTTTCAGACTTGACGTCCTCTATCGAAGGCTCTCGTTTCCTCTTTCGTGGCGATTCTTGAGGAGTGCTTGCACCTTCTTGCTCTATCCAGCACCCTTTGCCCACATAGTACTGCTTCTCGCCTCCGCGCCGAGCGAGAATGAGCTTGCGTAAAGGACATTTTGAACGTAAATAGTAGCTCGACTGGACACCCGATTTCCGTTCGCTGTTGCCATTATGACTAGGAGGATGGTGATGGTGATGATCATGTTCACCCTCCGACTTTTCATCTTCAAACATCCAAAACACATGAAGATCCTCTTCAGGCGTTGAGCTCGAGGTATCATTCTCTTGATCAATTCTGCCGTCATTCAGAATCGCCAACAGTTCGTTATGATCGGCATTACAATCATGCTTGCTGATCAGCGAATGAAGCATGTTTGTAGACACAGTATCAGGTGCATTCGAGAAGGCGGTGTTCTCATCTTCACCATCAGATTCTACATGACTTCGTGCATCGAAAAAGCTTCGCTCGGATCCTGGCGTAACATTGGCATCCAGGTGCGTTCTCTTGGCTTTCGGCGTTGGCGTAGTGCTGCGCTTGCCTCGCGAACGTAATGACCTGCTAGGCGTTTGTGGTGAGAGATCCGAGGTTCTTCGCTTTTGGCTACGCATCTCTCTATCAGTTGTGGAAATGGTGGATTTACGATTCGGAGTAGCTGCAGATGCATCATCGTCGCGTGAGTCTGTCGTTCGTTTCCTCTTTTGGCTTCGGTTGGCGGGTGAAAGTACGGAATCATGCCTTTTGCCGGTGGGAGATGGTCGAAATTTGCCTTGAAGAGAGACAATTCGTTCTCCTCCCGTCGTTGACGCAGCTGCATCCTTGACGGCGTCTCCTTGTCCACCCCGAGCTTCCTGTTCGTCACTTAATATACCTCCTTGAGCTGCTGCCGAAGCCGCCTCTGACTGGATGATCTTGTCGTAGTAATCCACGAGATATTTCACAACGCCAGGACTCCGATAATGCACACGTCTCTCGTGTTCTGAGAATTCTTCCGCCTGATGTTCAGCGTCTTCGCCATAGATGGGACGTGACTCGCTATTGGCGCCTCCTGGGACAGACGCGATGTCGTCGCTCGTATCCTCCGCTTCCTTGACTTGCGCAGGTGTTGTTAGAGCACCTTCATTCTGCGACATAGCTTCACCTTCCTCGAGCGCAGCCTCTTGACCTTGTTCAACAGACCCGCTTTCAATCTCACTACCAAGCACTTCGTTGGTACTCTAATGATCAATGTTAATGCTGAATCCACCAAATTATGAATACACGCACCTCTTCAGAACCTGGAGTTTGCAGATACTCATCGGCGATGAGATCCATCGTCGTTGTATAGTCCATACCGCTCTCCTGCAACGTGTCTGGAGTGGCAAAGTCAACTGTTGTTTCTGATCGAGTTATGCTCGCAAATTGAGACGGGAGGGGTGTGGCTAAAGATTGCAAGCTCAACTTAAGGTTGTCTTCGCCCATGCTTTCAACCCCTGGTTGGCTTTCCGGTGTCATCATATTCGACAATTCGGCGCCTTGAACTTCCGACAAGTGAGATTGTTCTTTCTGTTGCAGAGAATCAGCAGGTACGTCTTGCTTCTCGTCGACTTCTTGGACCGCCTTCTCTTCCATTTCCGAAGCAACGACCGGCAGCTCGTGAACACCGGTTTCCTCCTCTTGATCGATGTCGTTGTGTGCTTCCACACTTACTTCGTCGTCTTCGTAGTCGTCAGACATCTCCTCTCCATGGGTAACCTGGTTGTGACTTTCCCTGTAGGGACAGTCTTCTTCGTCCTCCTCCTCCTCATCTTCTTCCTCTAGAATGGCGGCATCTTTGGGGGATTGTAATAAATAATATTCTTCCATTTCTTGAAGGTGCAAGTCCGCTTCAGAGAGTTCTTGTCCTTCTGCAGCCAGGCTTGTCGGATGATCGGCTTCCTGCTCAAGAGAAGACGGTTCAAGCACTGCGCCGTGCACGCTATCTTTGCCAAATGTATCTTGCGCAGAGGCAGCCAGGTCTGCCATGCGAGAAAACTGGGACTGATCGGCATGCGAGCGTTCATTCAGAGGTTGCGTCGAATACTGCCTGTACAAGCTTGCCAAAGCCGCTAAAGAGGTTTCCGGAGCTTCGGGTAGTTCATCGTCCTCGCTTTCGCTTGAATAATTGGACCTTCCTCCGTGATAATATCTTACGTAGGGTTGCCCAGCGTCGTCAAAACTCAGATTTTCTTCGGAAGGCGGAGATTCCACAGGAAGATAGCGCTCCATTGCGTGCCTTGGAGACAGGTGTGCTTGCTTTGTGGCAAATTGCTGGTCGTCATCGGCGAATTCGTCCTCATACTCCTCGTCGTATTCTTCTTCTTTATTCTCCTCTTCTTCTTCGTATTCCTCTTCGTTTTCCTCCGTCATCTCCTTCTCAAGGTCTGCAGTCCTAGCTTGATTCGAATTCTCTTGCCTTGAATCTACTCTGTCATCTTCCTCCTCATCGGAGCTGTCTAAAATCAGGATGCCGTCTTCCTCACGAACCGAAGACACGCCGGAATTCTCTCGAGAAGGTGGGAGTTCATCGTTTGAGCTCTCGTACTCTTCCTCGTCATCGTACACCACCTGATCTTGTCCGTACTCTTGCACATCTCCTTCGCTATAGTCCTGAGGCTCCTCAGAACTGTAGGAATACTTGTCGCCCATTTGACCATAATATTCTCTTTCTCTTCCGTCGTCGTCTTCTCCTCCCTCCTCAACTTCTTCTTCGTCCTCTTCTCCGTCGCTTTGGATGGCGTCGCTATCACTTTCTTCCGTTGTGTAGTCCGTGTTAGTTTGAACTTCCTGATGTCTGCGCAGTTGTATTCCTTCCGAAGCCGTTTCTGAATCGGACTGCAGTCCATCTTGCTCCATTCCGTCCTCCGACATTGTCTCCGCTTCATCGACATGAGCTCGGATATCTGAGCTAACGTGTTCGATCCTGTCCGTAAAAATTCGAGCATGTGCTGAGCCTTGAAAGGTAAATGAAAGCTTGTCCGCGGTGTTTGCGCTCAAAGAGGACTGACCGCCTAATCTAGGGGGGAGATCAAACAGAGAGATCTTTGCGACAGGCGTCTCCTTGTGAGGAAGTCTTGGAGTGTGTGGGACACTCGCGACACCAAGGGAAAACGTCGGTGCGAGATCTTGTGTTGTGTCGTCCCGCTTTGTTGACCCTGCCATGCCCCAACTGATTTTGGCCGACGTTGATATCTTGACAGGTGGTGTCTTAACGACAGGAGAGCGTTCCAACTTTGACGCTGTCTTTAGCTCGTCCAGTATGACTGGCGCATCAGAAGGTGCAGACTTTTGCAGTGAGACCGATTCCAAGTCTTGATGTGGCTGGTCGAGTGCGATAGGTGTTTCGCTGTTTGCTGAACGCCTGCCATGGACTGTTTCGCGTTTCTTGTCATCGACAGCCCCTAAATGTGACTCCAGAGCGCCACTCAGCTCATTGAATACGGTATCTTCGCTGACAGAAGTCTCAGAAGCCGCCAGAGAACCGTCCTCCTCTCGCAACTCAAATGACACATCTTCTACAACACCAACGGTGTCCGCGTCCGCAACCTTTGTGTAAGCTGAAGCATTTGCCAAGAGATTTGACGTCAGGCCATTGCCAATCAGCCTTGTAGCTTCAGTATCCTTCCATTGGACCGAATGCGGTGCCAATGTCTCCGAACCTTGGAGCGCAGCTTGCAAAGTTCCAGTCAACTTGGCTATCCAACTATCAAACTCTGGCGCAGTAAACGCCTGATAGGGATTCACAACGGGCTCTCGTGTCGAAGGTTTGTACTTGGAGTTTGTGCGAGGCATCTCACACTAAACGCGTGAACAGACAAGAATGGAAATTGCGCTTTTTGGCGATTTTTTGCAAGTGCCTTTGGCCGGTGAGAGTGAAAGTTGTTTGGGCTCATGTGGATAAAGACACGGTAGGGAGGTATGGATAGCTTGTTGTTTGCACTCAGGATATATTCATTTTACATTCATTCTTGGGGTACTGTAGATGTAAAGCCATAGTGACGTGCCATTTCCTATGCACCCAACAGGCAAAGCAGTGGACTCTGTGCAGCGTTCGCTCTAGATAATGATGAATTCTCTTTTGATCAACGTAACTTCTCGTTTGAATACACTGCAGTCCAGCGCGAATGTCAAGGACAATGAACCAATTTTGATGACGTAGACTTTAATGAGAGCTTTCTCAGGTTTCAGAGGCCGGGCAGCTCTCTCTTTTTTGGTCATGACCATGGGGACAACCTCCCAGCTCGAATTGCTTCGTCAAAAGGCGTTGCAGAGCATGGGTGGAAATACACAATCACAAAGTGATCAAGAGATGCCTAGCAGCCAGGCTACCTCTAGCCCTCCACAAGGTAAGTGCCTTGATCGTTGTGCTGCGCAAGCTAAAATTTGGTTTCACCAGCGCAACATCGAAAAAAGAAGTCAGCATCAGAGTTTGAGGATCTCTTGAATGATTATGAACGCCGTAAGATCAAATCTGCGCAAGGCCACCTGGAGCGAAAGAAAAAGACGGGTGTTCTGAGAGACAACGGGCCATACGTGAAACGGAAAGGCAAAGTAAAGCAAGCTCATGATGGTTATTCTAGTGCAGCTGAGGCGCACTTATCTGGTCCTCCATCTTGGATCCGAGAGATCTTTCCTCCTTCACCGTCAGGAATCCACCAGCCTGGTCCCCCCCGCCCTTCCTTTCAGTCGATCAGCAACCCTTTGTTTCCTCCTCCACAGCCCTATATGCCTTATCCACAGTCTCAAGATCTGCCCACCCATCCCGGCCCTTTTCATCAGCATCAGCATCAGCCACAATACCAACATCCTCCCCCTATGACTGACATTTGCGCACCTTTGTTAGAAAGTCTCACATCCATGACAGGTATGAGTGCCAGCAATGTTTGTGCATGATGAAGCTGACAGGCGTGTAGTGGCGTATTCTAGTCCCCAACCGTTGATTCCATCACCACCAAATCCTGTCAACAAACCGACACAACCAATGTCGGAGGTCGATTTGGAGCAGCTTGTCATGGAGCTAGTTCAACTGGGCACCACGGCCGAGGAACTTTTGCAGCACGGCATTAGCCAAGAATTTGTCGAACGAATGCTTAAAAAGTACGGCGTATTGGATGTAGACCAACCGGCGCCGCCATCAGTGCATATCCGTGATCACGCCCTCAATCATACCTCTAGCTTGTACGACAACACCATTATGCCTACCGATGGCTTGGCTCCAGAGCAGACCGAATTGGCCAACGCTGCTTCCATGAGTGACGAGTCGGAGGTTGACATGGAGATTGAGGAACCGGAAAGTCCAGTTTTCAAGACAAGGAAATTACTTCACAAACCCGATATGCCGGACATGACTGCAGATGATCCTAACAGAGTCCACGATTCACAAGAGCTCATCTCTCCACAACCGTCTAAACCTTCCATTTTCAATTTCCCCGACAAATCTCCCAATCAAGGCCATGTCATTGACCTGTCTGACGATGAAGATGACGACGAATGCGCTACCATATTCGCGGGAATTGACATGCCAATCAAAACGCTGAAAGCAGCTATGGTTGGTCCGGTAACACAACCGCGGCGATCAATCCCGCGAGCTAAGAGCGGATCGGCCCACCACCACGCTACTGCTCTTCAAGCATCAATTACTGAGATGAAAGACAGAATCAAGAAGCTGGAAGAACTAAGGTCAGCTGCACAGCAATCCAAATCTTCGCCTGAGGGAACGAGTCCAGTCGCTGTCAGAAGCAAATCTGCGCCGTTAACACCACGCATGGAAGCGGGCACTGAAACCGTGCAAGAGGTGCCTACAGTGCCATCGCCATCGCCCGATCAAAAGTCAAAGGCAACGGTGCCGGAAAGGAAGCAAGCATCGGAGACTCTGTCGACAATGGTTAAGCTACGAAGCAATCTGGAGAGGCAGATACAAGACAACAAGGCCGAGCTTTTGACCGCTGAGGAAGAATTAGAAGGTTTACGGAAGAAGGTTGCGACCGCAGAATCCAAAATTAGCGCACGACAGAAGCTGTTGGATGATTTAGAACGGATGAGGAAGAACGTACAGGAGTCAATACAACGCCACGAGGCGAAGGTGGCAGCAGAGACCTCGCAAGACGACACACCAAAGGACGGCCCTGTGTGCTCATACGAAGCGCCAGCCGCAAACCAAGCAGATACCGCCTCCCTCGACAAGACTCGAATTCTCGATGTCACAAGGAATGCGACATGTAACGTGGGTGAATCAGAAGAAGCAACGCCATTAGCATCCGAAGAACCGATGTCGGTTGCCACGTCAAGCCCGCCACCGAGACCACTACCTGTCAAAGATCCTATTTATGTGCCAGCAGCCACAAGAGCACTTCGGCAAAGCGATCCAAATGGGGGGCCGCTTTCCGAGGACGTATGGGCGAAGGTGTTTCAAAGTGTAAACGAGTTGCGCCAGAAATATGGTGAAGCGAGCAATCAAACCAATTTCGATTCTGTGAAGGGCTCAATAGATTGGGAACAAGTGTTATCAGCCGAAGCATACAAGGATGTAGCTGGAATAACTGCACCCTCCGCTACACCTCAAATGGAGAAACAGCCGGAGCGAGTAAGTCTGCGCCAGGATTTCGCTGTTGCGTGGCAATTGGCACGCGCATAGTGCCATTTCGCGCAAGTGAATATTGAAGCTAAGTATCTCTTCTGTCGATTCTTTCTCTCTTTAGACCGCTCAAGCCGGCACCTACTTTAAACCATACAAGTCCAGGTTATCTCACTTGAGATCCTACCAGCTATTCGCCGATTCCTCGGTAGACTCAGTGGGTATGTGGAATCCCAAGTGGGACAAGGATCAAAAACTTTGCCGGTATGAAACAGCTGGTGGTGCCTGCAATGACCCAACCTGCCAAGCAATGCATTTTCGAGATATCAAGATCAGAGGCAGGTATCCCACGATAGGTTTGCGTTTCGCAATCCCTGAATGCTTCTTAGATGATGCTGTCCTTCTCGAAATGGTGTCCTATGGCGTAAGCCAGGACACCGCAGCCAACATTCTCTATTATATGGAACTTGCTGATCTTTTAGAATGGGCAAAAGCTAAGTCTTACACCAGGCACATGCTAATTTTAGCCGTTCAGAGGTTCCGGGTTGCCTTTCTCAAGGATCCTTCCCGACGAGTGGCTCTCCGGGCCGGCCCAGGATGATGAAAAAGGATATGAGTAAGGTGATGTTGAATTACACAGTTCTCCAAGCGAGATGCCCTGAATGGACCGCGAGAACATCTGTAACATAGTCTACAATATACCCTAATTGTCTACATGGATATTTTTGATCTGATCTGACAGGTCGTCTGCCTTTGCTCCCAAGTTGCGCAATGTGTTGCCGTCATAACCATGCACGGTCAAATCTTGTCGTGTTTCGGATGGATCATCCAGCGTCTGCTCCAAATAAAAGTTCTGAGAATGCCGCAGATCAGCAAGAGCAAGAACGTGGGTCAGGATCAGGTACCGTGACTCACCAAGAACCCTTCACGCGTCAGCCAACCCTTCTGATTGGCGCCAAACCGTTGACCCATCTGACTTAAAAAGGCATCTGGTGCGTCCGATCCATTGGTGACCTTGATGAACTGCCGTAACTCATCTGGACACATGGCACCATCGTGGTCCTTGTCGAAAGCCGAAAAGATATCCGACAGTGCGTGTTGAAGAGGTGGACTTAGCTGGTCATCTTGTATCAGGGCCACCGCATCTGGAGATAGTCAGTGTTTAGCGTCGCTAGCAAGTAGATTGTCTTACCTTCGTCTCCTTCGTACCCATCTAATATCCTGTTGATCTCCTGCTCTAATCCTCTCAATTCCTCATTTTCGGGCTCAATGACCTCTCCAATCTCGATGATGCTTAAAGCCCCCTCCAAGCGATTCATCACAAATAGAACAAAGGCCAGAATGTAGTAACAGGCTGCGTTTGTGGGATAGAATTCTAACAACACGGTTGAGCAAAGCGTTCGAAGGGTCGATAGAAGCGGCATCACAAGTGCTTACCTAATAGTTGTATCATGTCTTGAGATACCTCATTGAGGATACTCATGTCTTCTGTCTGTTGAAACCGTGAAAGTTGTTCTTTGGAGGATTCGAATCGATGGCTTGACGCTTGCCGCGCCTCCTCTTCGTTCCTGACTTTGCTACGCTCGGCCATACGTTCGTAGGCCTCCTCCCAATCCTTTGGCTCCTGTCCATAGGCTTCTTGTATCTCGCGACCAAGCTCGATGCCGGCCTCTGACACAATGGCATAAATGCTAAAGAGATCACCAAACTCTGTCAAGTATTTGCTACAGTGGCAGTCAGTCAACATGACATGTTCCCCTCCGATGCCCCTCACTCACTCCTTCCATGCGTCCTCCATAACGTGATTTGCATATATAGCATAGACGCCATATGTGCTCTCTCTTTATTTCATAACGAATGTGAGCTACATGGAAGTACGAAAGACCTTAACGCACCAAGAGACGCCTATCTCGCCTACAGTACTGCCAGTTGCACCCTTCAAGAAGGAGCTTGCATTCTCGTCAGATGAGGATGAAGTGAGAGAGTTCGAAGTGGATGGGAAACCTCTCCGGTCACATTTCCGACGACAGCGGTCTATCGCCTACGATATTGAGGAGGATGAGGAGGACGAGGATGATGCTATTGATAGAGCTTCGGCTACGGCAGATGACGTCTTGCATAATGAAGTTCCCATCCGGTCTGGGTACCTGCTCAAGAAGGGCGAGAAGCGAAGGGTAAGTGGTGGTACAAGTGCGGAAGCGCTCGACTCATGCTTGCTGCCTAGACGTGGAAAAAGCGCTGGTTCGTACTTCGGTCAACACGTTTAGCGTACTACAAGGATTCCAAAGAGTATGAACTCTTGCACAATATCGAGATTGAGGACATTCACAGTGTTGGCGAAGTCTTGGGTCTCAAGGACAAAAAGTATGTCTTCTCGATTGTCACTCCGAGGAGAACGTATTATATCCAAGCAGAGGATCGTCAGGATATGGAAGAATGGATTAGTGCGATGGCCGAGCTCATCAAGGCTTCGGAAGATGGTGAATCGCCACGGGATCGTCTAGTGACCGAACGTCAGCCAATCGGCATCCATTTAGGCAAGACCAACACCGGTTCGTCTGCGTCCACGTCTCTTTCACCCACAAGCCCAGTCTCGATACTCAAGACCTCACCTTCTTACAATGCCCGACAGCAACAATTGAGGAAACTCAGCAAAGAATCTGTAGTTCTTCCACCACCCGCGTCAAGCAGTTCAGCAGAAGCTGCACGATCCTTTCCGAATTCCATGCCCTCTCCTTTGCCTATCAAACATCCAAGTACAAGAGGGTTCTCCGTTCATTCGCAACAAGATCGTTCGAATGCACCCACCATACCAATATCATCCAGCCTAGCGTCAACCATATCTAATGCTCAGTCCAATAGCGACTTTCTTTCTCAATCTCTTACCACTACGTATTCAGTTCCGTCGCCGTCATCACCACTTAATCCTATCGCAGAGATGAATTTCTTCACCAGCGATATTGCTAATAGTTCCGAGGATGAGGAGTTCTTACCCGATCATACTGGAGAACATTCCCTTGCCGCCAAACCGTCCACCAGTGATGTTGGCGTACGGCACCAGCCAAGCTCAGCCAGCCACAATGTCGAGCATACCGCCGATGCACTTAATTCATTACGCATTTCTTTGCCAGACGATGCAGAGCCATCCGCACCACAATCAATTCCACACCCTGCGCAACCAGCAGGATCAAAGCAGGTCTCTTACCTCAAGTTTGCCTCCACCACAGGCCCAAGGGCAGATGATGAAAGCGAGCAACGGGTGGTGCTCTCGGAGGAGGACCGTAATCGTGTCTTGTGGGAAGGTTATCTGCAAAAACTCACACGAAACAGGACATGGCGCAAGCGCTGGTTTGTGTTGCGGAATAACTCATTGGCCTATTATAAGAACAACAAGGTAAATGTGCACCGGTTTTTGGCGCCATCAGGCTCTGACTCTTTTTCACAGGAGTATGCTCCTCAACGCATTATACCCGCCTCATCCATCATTGATGCATTGGAGATCGATGCAATGTCCAAGCATAAGTTACATTGCATGAAGTTGATCGTCCCCAAGCGAGCCTACATTCTTTGCGCAGACACCCAAGAAGAATTGGAACAATGTTTGAACGGATTTGCGACCGTCATTGAACGCGTGCGAGGAGGACAGGAGGAAGAGGATACATGATACCTTTCTTCGGTTAGTTTATGTAATATGTCTCTCATTATCACCTAGTCGCCGTAATAAATATCGCCCCGGCATAATTGCCAACGTATATGTGTCCTTGAAACAGAGCTGGATGGTTCTTTTACCTTATGATTCGCTTCCAAGATGACATTCGACCATTTTGTTGACCTTTGCGTCCTCTATATTTGTCCCAAAGGGAGAATTACGGTTCACTCAGTTCTGCCTCATGTCCCGGACTGACTAGATCGTCCCCAGTCTGACCTCCATCCTCTTCCTGCTGCTCATACAGGCCTGCCTCCGTTTCCTGCCCATTCTCAATCTTGCGCTGTGGGATAGCGGCAAGAAATGCTTTTTGCCAATCATGCGTTTCAGTATAACGTAAGAGGATCTCAAAAACTAGATACCATGTCAGCTCGAGGTAAAAATTTGGGTAGCCACCAAAGCCTTACCGTGATTAACAGTTAGCACTTTCCGAGAATTGAGCTTGATGTAATCGCCAATGGGAAGTTGTGCAGACTTGATACCCAGCGTCTTGGCCTTGTTCTCGCATAGCAGCTATGGTACCTTAGTCCAATATCTAGCATGTAAAAGGCACATACTTTGTGGCGATTGTGATCGACAATTCCGCCAATCACGTATACCTTTGATTCGTCTAATGTCTCGCACACATCTGTAGCATCAGCGCTCAAGTAAATCAACTCGTCCTTGTCAAAGATTTGTTCAATCGGTCTCGTTTCCCATTTGACATGGGCCCATCGCGAATGGTCATCGTGTCGGCTTTTGAATCCTTGCGCTATTTTGGAGGTATTTTTATCTTGTGAGGTGACGGTGAATGGAATCGGGTGTTGTGTGAGGCGGTTTTGGGAATGGCATCGTGTGATTTGTTGTAGCATGGATTTGATTTCCTATCACGCCATCAGTGCTTTTCGACAACATCGTTTCATCAGGGCAAGGCTTACTTTGTCCATCATGAGATCGTCAAATGCGCAATCTATGGCAATGCGCACTCTACATGGTGTTTGCTCTTCTGGTTTGGCTCTTTTCGGTGGAGGCTGCGCAAGACCTATTGAACATTGCCAGTGAGATCAGAACGGGCACGCGCAGAACTACAAGGGCTGTACCTGCAACGATAGCCTCGTGCCGTTCCCTCTTTTTGAGTTTCCTCTTTTCCTTTTCTATCGCTCTCTTCTCGTCTTTGGTCGCCTCGAAGCGCCGTTGCTTCAGTAACCGCTTTTGTGATCTTTTACTAAGACCATCGAATGCGGGATCGTCTTTCGGGATTTCATGGTGAGGTCGCCATTTGGGGTGACGCACCACCGAATCTGCCTCAGACGATCCTTCGCTCGGTAATCGACCCTCTTCATGGTCGTCAATGTCACCGTTTTCCGAAGACATGTCCGTAGACCAATAATTGACGCGTGATTGAATTCTTTAGCACATGTCAGCCAAGAGGCCAACGGCATTTAGGCTGACGGGGTGGGATCCTCTTCTCATCGTATCGCAGGTATGCTCTATATACTGCTTATGACCTGCAGTGCTTCCTTACTGTGTGCTAAGAATGTCTCCTCTCACTGCAGATTATCTCCCTCCAAGCCGTCTATTATGTATCACTTTCACTCGCAGTACTTCTTTGCTTGCTGTTGACGGGACGGGATATATCCCTCGACTATGTCCTGAGTTATCGGGAGATACGAGCAGATACAACGCTAGGTTGGTCGATCATGCTGGCATTTCTTATCAACGCTGCTGCCATGTAAGTCGTGTTCTGGCATCTGTGACCCTCTCGCTGACTTTTCCTCGCTGTCGACAGCGTCTTGGTGATGGTTGTCTTGATACAGCGCGCCAAACTCATTCTAGACTTTAGCGTCACCCTACATGCTTACCACCTCCTCTTTACCACCTATTACTCTGGCCATATCCCAACATCCTTCATGTGGTGGGCACTCAATGTACTCACCTGTACCATCATGACATTGGGTGGCGAATGGGCCTGCATGCGGAAAGAAATGGAACCTATCGCTTTAGAACATGGAGAGCAACGGAGTAGACCTACATCCACCAATTGGGAAGAAGGCGAATCATCAGCGCCTACTCGGAAACCCAACATCCTCAAGGGCAAAGGTGCTGCCTATGAGTCTGTACCCATGGACGATCTGAATACAACGTAGTTGACCAAAATACTCGCATACATGTTAGAATCCTTGATTATCCTTCCTTCCATTGTTTAAGTAATCATTGAGCCATTATCGTAAAACATGGTAAAGAGTTGAACGTTTGGGGCGGTAGGTCAACACGTTGCATCTATGCTATCATGCTCATCATGGTGTAGGCTAGCAAGTAAGGACGTGACATTGCTATATAGTCTGGTCATCCGACAATTGGCGGCATGGCAGAGCCATCAAACTCACCCGATGCCAAAGCTCGGGGGGATGCACAAGCATCGCTTTCCTATATGCAGTCGGAACGGATGTCATACTTCAGTGGGAGCCTACTTACTGATGCCGGAAGCTTGCCCAAAGAAATGTCGACAAGGTTAACGCCTACGCGCTCGGTCACGCAAAGGAACCCCCGATTGGCGAGTATCACGTCTGTCGACACGACGCGACGTTCGCGCGGCTTCAACGCCTACGATTCGTCGGAAGTTCGATCACCGGTATCGGCGACTCCGACCTCCGCCCAAAACGCTTCCTTCTCAACTACCATTGCCCACCAGAGTCCGTTTCCCCCGGTCCGGCGATCGAGTCAGCAACATCGAAAGGGCAGTACGAATGATCTACCGCCGATTGCTCCACCGCACAAATACTATCCTACGGAGCGCTTACAAAGTCCCCTAATCCCGCCCAACGATCCGGGGTTTTCAACCAGTCAATCAACTTCCAATGAGGAAGCCTCAACGGGTGGGCTTGTGGACTCACCGGACGAGATTGTACAGCCCGATCTTGCTCTCGAAAGTGATCAAAACGCTTCAATGTCTGACTTTACCCCCCGTGAAAGACCAGTGTCTCTCATCCAAGTGCGACCCATTCAGTCAGCATCGTCCATGACCGAAAACAGTGAAGTCGGAAGTACATTTACGCTCGATCCACTGGAGGAAGATGACGGAGAAGCAACGAGTGCATCGTTCTTCGCATTAGAGTCGCAAAAGAATGGATTTTGGAGCGAATCAAGTAGTCCTAGACCGAGGTCTTCGTCCTTGAAATTCACTTCAGCCGCAGAAGAAGCGTCAAAGTCATTCAGACGAAGCGAGTTACAGCGGACCCCATCATCACCTGTCTCAAAAATCATTATCCCTCCTCCAAGAACGTCTTCTGAAAGAGCAAAACAGCATATTCGGCCGCCTTCGCCGGTGAAGCAATCGTCATCACGTCCACCGCAATTTGCCGAGAGATCATTCTCATTCAGATACGGCGCGCCCGAAAGTATTGGCTCCACGTCTGATAAGATACAGAGGCACAAAACCTCGCCTCATACCTCTCCAAACGTCGAAAAGTCATTCTTTACACAAAGTCGTCACAACATGTCGGACACAACTCTCAGCAACGGTTATAACCGAGGACCTCATTCTCCAGCCTTTGCCAGCACACCATCTGTGTATCCAGCCCTCTTATCCAAAGTTGCCGCGCTCTTTCGTCAGAAAATCGTGGTGTCAACTCGAATTAAAGACAATTTGGAATACAAGGATTCCTTCGATGGAGAGGAGGCAGTGGTAAGTGGTTGCGCTTAACAACGGGGAACTATTGGACAAAGATACTCATCATCAATACGCTGTAGACCATAATCGCGTCCATCCTCAGGACCAGCGATCGCAACTTGGCTCTCTTACTGGGTCGTGCGATAGACGCGCAAAAGTTCTTTCACGATGTCAATTATGAGCACCGCCTTCGCGATTCAGCGAACGAGTTGTATCGATTTCGGGACATTATAAGCGTGCCTCAGCGTCTTGAGAAGCATTCACGCGCACCTTCTGATTTCAGTTCCACTCCTTCAATCAGTGAGCTGGAGGAAGATGCTGTGACTCGGAAAGAAGATGTGGACGCGGTTGGTGACGGCAATCAATACCTCAATGAAGCTGGCGATCTGCCGAATGGCGTTTTCACGTTACTTACTGATTGCTACTCACCAACGTGTTCGCGGGGCAAACTTTGCTACAGCATTGCCTGTCCACGAAGACTAGAGCAGGTGAGTTCAGCAGGTAATTGATGGATCTCGGAGTAGCTTAACTCTTCTTTCAGCGGGCACGAATGGAAATTACTCATGAGGGCAATCTACAGAGGTCTATGAGCAGGTTGTCTATCCACGAACAGGTAATTCTGCTGCAGTTCTCTTTATTGTAGCATTTATGCCAATCGATGTTCAGGATCAGCGTCTGTGGTCTCTATCAGCACCCAGTGATATCGCGAACTCAGTCAACAGTCAGGAGAGGAAACGTCAGGAGGCTATATACGAGCTGATATATACAGAAAAGGATTTTGTGCAAGATCTGGAATATGTTCACAAGGTAGAGTGAGGGGCAGCTGCTTAACGCACATGGAGCCTCATAAACGCTATAGTTCTGGATCGAACCTTTGCTCACTTCTGATATTATTCCGCAAGGAAGGCGCAATAATATCGTTCAGGAGATTTTTTGGAATATTGGAGATGTGTATGCCGTCAACTATGAACTATCTCAGGATCTGCAACGCTTGCAGAGTGCGAAAGCCATTGTAGATGAAATAGGCGACGTCATGCTGCAGCATGTTGATGGGTTTGAACCATTCATCTGGTATGGAGCCCATCAGAAGGCAGGCCGATATGCTTTTCAAATGGAACGAGCGCAAAATCCAGTCTTCCAAGAGTTTGTGGAGGTAATGCCGACATAAACCTCCGCTTTATTGAGACCTTGTCTGATCCTATTGAACGCAGGCAACCGAGAGGTCACCGGAATCGCGAAAGCTGGAGATCAATGCATATCTCACAAAGCCCACCACACGATTGGGAAGATATCCATTACTGTTGGGTGAAATTCTCAAGCATACATCAGAAGGGCATCCGGATCGCGTCAAGATACCTGCGGTTGTAGAGAAGATCAAGAATTTCCTTGAGTCCGTCAATCTGGAAACTGGAAAGGCCGAAAATCGCTTTGCTCTGGCGCTTATTCGAGACCGACTTGCGTTCAAGCCGGGCTTTGAAACTGTGAGTATATTGGAATCAAACATACGCTTTATTGACAATCTGTAAAGGATCTGAAACTTGATGATGCAGATCGAGAGCTAATTCTCAAAGGTCCGCTGAAGAAGAAAGGGGGCACCGCGTCTGAATCTTCAGAGCTTCAAGTTTTCCTCTTCGATCACTATCTCTTGTTGACCAAAATCAAATTTACAAACAAGATGGAGCAGTACAAAGTCTACAAAAAGGTTCGCACCAGCAAGTGCTCCTTGATTTGTGCTGACCATGTTCACGCAGCCGATACCGTTGCAGCTCCTATCCGTTGCCTTACCTGATGCGCGAGATCAAACCCGCCGCACATCGTCTATCCTGTCATATGGCAGAAGCAATACCAATCACAGTATATCCATGAAGCAGTCCATCACCTCCGACCAACAATCTGGTAGCAAAGCAGGCTACCCCATCCAAATCAATCATTTGGGCAAACGTGGTGGCCCGCCATTCATCCTGTATGCACATACATTTGCTGCGCGAAGGCAATGGCTCGACAAGATTAATCGTCAGAAAAGTAATTTACAAGGCAAGGATAACATCTTTGAAATGATTCCAATCAGCCAAAAACAATTTCAAACTACCATTAACAAAGTCAATTGTTCTGCGACCTTTGGTAAGAGTTGACGTTCTAATTAGACATTCTTAATCTTACGTTTTCTTCAGCTATAGGTCATACTCGGAAGACTATTCTCGGTACGGATCAAGGCATTTATCATGAAGAGAGCACAGATACCAATACCTGGAAACGCATCATTCAACTGGAGAAGGTCTCGCAAGTTGAGATGATTGAAGACGCGCGTTTAATGATCGTCTTGGCGGATAAGCAACTGTATAGTTTTTCCTTTGATGTCTTCACGAGCACAGACCCGGCGCACAGACGAGGACGAAAAATCAGCGCGCACGTGTCTTTCTTCAAGGTAGGAGTGTGCTTGGACAAGACCTTGGTGTGCATTGTAAAATCCACGACATTATCCTCCACCATCAAAACCCTCGAACCCATCATACAAACCGAAAAGAAATCCAAAACTAGCCTCAGCCGCCTGCTCGGCCGAAACTTTGATACACTGAAAGTTTATCGCGAGCTTTACATACCCACCGAGTCCACCTCTATACATTTACTCAAGACCAATCTTTGCATCGGCACAACAAAAGGCTTTGAAATCGTCGACCTCACATCACTCAATACTCAGGGTGAGTCTTGTTCCTCCACACACAGATTCCTACGACACCCTTCTGATCCGTTATGCTAGGATTGTTGGATCCGGATGATGAGTCTCTTTTGTTTGTGCTCAAGCGCGAGAATATCCGACCCATATCTATTTACCGCATTAAGAATGGGGAATTTCTCTTGTGTTACGATGGTAAGCCCCTGTGCGATCTCTAATCATACATTAATCCGGATGAACATTTAGAATTTGCCTTCTTTGTGGACCGGCAAGGCAGAAGAACACGACCCAATTGGATCATCAACTGGGAAGGCTCGCCTACCGCCTTTGCTCTTCAGTATCCCTATCTGATTGCATTCGAACCCTCTTTGATGGAAATTCGAAACGTGATTACGGTGAGTTGCTGCTCTAATGACAACAAGAGAAACAGAAGATCATTTTATGTTCCCTGGAGTATTTACGAACATGTGCAACAGGGCTCTTTGGAACAAATCATTCTAGGAACCGGTATACGCTGTCTCAATGCAAGCTCACGCTCTAATGACGTGATCCACGGCGTCATGGAGGATGTTTCATTCCCCGACTATCAATACGTGTTCCAAATACACCTTGTTGGAACCTATATAGACTCTAATTAACCGAGATACTGTCCATGTGTACACAATATCATTGCATCCGAGGTCGTCTCCAAATTCAGACTGTACAACACCGCGAGGATTGTGAAAACACGTTTGCACACGTCGGTTGAGCCCGGAGCGTGGTGCATGCAGACTTTTCTCTGAGAAGAGTTTAATGACTCTGAAACGGCAAACAAAGCCTCAAAGCCTTGCTTGTGCACATCAGTGTGATTTTGAATCCCAGTAATCGGGTACTACGGCAGTCGATAAACTGGTCGACAATCGGGGTCACTTGTTCAGTGGGCTGGCACATGCGGGTCTTGCACTAGTATGCTAATGTATTGGAATGAGTCAACAAGGTAAGGGCTCCGTTATATAGTACCGCAAAGTGGCTTTTATTCAGACGATGAATTATTGTGCATCAGGTTGTTAGTCTTGGCATGAAGTCTGTTAACGTCGCCTTAGACCCTGATAAGGTTAAGCTGAACTTGTCGGAAAGCATGGATGCACAAGCCTCACCATTTGATGCCACCAAACCGTCCGAAACCACGCAAACGGATAATGAAACCATGGCTTTTGAGCGCATACTGCCAGGTTCAGTTCATCCGTTGACGAGTGCGCAAGAGACTGGTTTAGGAGTTGCACAGACACCAGTATCGATGAGTCAAAGTAAGGAGAACGACAACGTACCGATTCCACCTCCAAACTCGGACGAAAACAATATGCGGATTGTAACCGAGTTGCCGACGGCTGGCCACAGCCTGTCGAGAGCTAGGGCCGTTCGCCGATCAACGTCGTCATCCGACGCTGATGGACGGTCGTTTGCAAGAAGGAGCCTGAGGAAGGTACGTCTGGCCGACAAAACCATGATGCGGAATGTAATTATTTCCTTCTATCGCACAGAGCGTGTCCAGTCGATCACCTGTAACACCGGACGTCGAGTCGCCATCAACGCTTTCTGTGAATGTCGACTCGCCACCTATCCCACCACCTCACATCATAACGCTGCCAAGTACTCCACTTGTGGAAAACCTACAATCTAGTCCTCTCGCTAGTATTGAGGAAAGTGTCTTTGAATCGTCAATCCCCATCACATCTCATCAGGCTTCCGCGACACCAGTAGCATCGGCCACACAACCTGCATCTATACCCCTACACTTGTCTACACATCCGTCCAACATCACCTTCGCGCCGTCTGTCCCGCATGTTGACGACCATCGTGCACCTCAGACGAAACCTGCAGGTCTCCAGTCGGGCTCTGTTCCTACGCCCTCACAGCAGGAGAACGCTTACATGCCAAGTCCAAACACAGTTGCGGAGGAGCGCGCAAAGACAGTTGTCGACACAGCATTTTCCAACCCAAATCATGTCACGGATACTCAAGCATTCACACCGACAGCGAAACGACCGCCCTCCATCGAGACTATATCACATCCTCGTGGTGTTCAAGATTGTACCGGCCAAATATCACCATTATCCAGTGACGAAGAGGATCGCGTACCTGTCAATCGCCCCCATCAAGCCAAAGGATACCAACAATTACCCATTGGAACCATCACCCCGGCCACAGCAAGTCCACGTACACCAAAGTATGATCCTGATGTGGTTCCTTCCAATCTCATGTCCACACAATTTCCCGTCTCGCCCAAAACGGGGTCTGGAAGTGCGCCTTTGCATAAGCCTTCTGCAGCATCAACTCAATCATCTATCCAAAGCGATTCGTCGACTGCCTCTCGGCCTGGAATGGAAAGAGCCTCGAGTTCCGCCTCCGAAAGTCAAGGTGATGGGACCAAGAGAGGTGTTTGGTCCAATGACCTCGGTGACTTTGAACCCGCTTTTATGAGCGAACTAGCCCTTCGTCTGACTAAGCAACTTCAAGACCTCAGACATGTTAGAGAACTGTTCTGTGCAGTTGAATATCCGGAATCATTCACAGGACGGGAATGCATTGTAAGCTGCCTTTGTGCACAAGCCTTCGTGGACTGATTTGTTTGCAGCAAACGCTTAGGGCGCTTCTACCGCGTAATTTACCGGAAGACTTGCCTCTCAAACTGGCTCGATCCATGATCCACGCTCATCCACCAGTTTTCTTCCCACTACCTTATTCCGAGTTATCAGTAAAGCGCCATACAGTTATCGATTCGCCGTCAGAATTGTACAGCTTGTTTGAGGATGCGTCAGAAGAATGTCTACCGCAAGGCGTCTTTGTACCGCTCCTCAACTGTTACAGTTCAAGCTGCCGCGCATCCAATGGTCCTTGTTATAGCCCTACGTGTCCTAATCGCGGAGAACCCTCGGGTGTCGATCTTCGTCGTCAGATGTCCGTTACTAGTCTTTCGTCTGTATCTAGCTCTCTTGACACGGTAGGTTCTAAAGTGCGCGAAGTGTGATGAGGCCAGATATTGATACGCGCATCATTGACCAGCAAAACCAAGCTCGAGCCTGGTCTGCGGCTGTCCCAAAGGAAATTTTGGAAGCCACATCCAAAGACGAGATCAAGCGACAGGAAGCCATCTTCGAGCTCATTTATACTGAAGAGGATTATACCCGTGATCTCGAGCTACTGGAAGATCTTTTTGTTAAGCAGCTAACACAACAGCAGTGCATCCCGGAAGATCGTATTAAGACCTTCACTCACGACGTTTTCTACAATTACTTGGACATCAAAAATTTACATCGCGACATGTGTACAGAATTCCGCAACCGACAATACGAAGGACTCTTTGTCGATCATATCGGTGACATCTTGGTCAGATTCGTTAATCAATTCTTATTGCCGTACAGCACCTACGGACCGCATTTCGTCTTCTCGCAATATACGGTGAATCTTGAGATGAAACGCAATCCATCTTTCCATGCATGGGTGAAGCGGCAAGAAAAGCAGGCGGAGACGAGGAGACTGCCCATGAGACATTTCTTGATTGCACCTATCACACGTCTACAACGGTATCCGCTCCTCATAGCTGCTATCCTCAAAGTGACGCCGGAAAAGCATGTCGACAGGGCTGCTCTGGAGTCCGCCATTGTCACTCTGAAGAGCGTAGCTTCCAAGGTGGATGACCTCACCAAGTATTCACACCAAAAGTTGCGTCTATTTGAGATTCACGAAAGCTTGGTCTTCAAAGATTTAGAGGAACCGATTGATTTAGACCTTCTGAACGATCATCGTGCACTCATATATGAGGGTGAACTTCGCCGGCGAAGTAATAAGGGCGTTGAGACACTTGACCTCAAGGTATTCATTTTCGACAATTTTTTCGTCATGACGAAAATGGGAAAGGCGGCCGCCTTACAAGTCGGTTCAACCATTGAAGACGTCGTCTATCGTGTGTCAAAACGACCGATACGTATGGAAATGCTACTACTTCATATTCCTGGCGAGGAAGTCTCCACAAGAGCAATGACGGTCGCCAGTCATCGAACGGGTACAAACCTCAGTACGGCGTCCTCCATGATCTCTACCGCAACACAGGCCGCCACCAATGCTGCTCTCATCGGGTCAGCACTCACATCCAGCTCCAGTAACTCGCCGGCACCCATCCAGGTATCTCATATAGGTAGAAAAGGCGGTGTTTATACCCTTCTTGCGCCTACAATCGTCGAGCGAGCAGTTTGGAAGGGCAAGGTCATTGAAGCACAAGCTATGCGTGCATTGGAAATGAAGAAGAGCGAAGTATTTGAACTCAGTACAGTCGATGCTACGCATTTTGGAATTGGCCCTGCAGGAATCACTTGGTTGGTGCCATTTGGTATGTTTTCACATTGTAATCAAGAGACATCTTGAACGCTTAGACGCGCATATTGCACTGTAGGCGCATCTGACGGACGTCGTTTGCTCGCGGCGGCAACCAATACGGGGGTGTGGGTGGGAAGCGAAACGCCAGGTTCAGTGTGGAAATTAGAGCTTTCTCTTCTACATGTCACTCAGCTCGCTGTTATGGAAGAGCAGCATCTGTTTTTGGTCTTGGCTGACAAGGTCCTGTGGGCTTACTCCCTGGAATGCCTCTACAATTCGACGATGATGAGGAGTGGCCAAAAGATTGCTACTCACGTCAATTACTTTACCGCCGGTGTCTGCAGCGGGAGGACATTGCTTGTCACCATGCGCAGAAAAGGTGCTGATAGTTTTTTCCGCGCTTTGGAGCCGATTTCGACTGAAGGAAAGGCTGCAAAGACACACGGACGACCATCCATTATTCCCATCAAACCTTTGCCGAAATGGAGCAAGTCCCAAGAACTCTTCCGCGTGTACAAGGAATTTTATGTCGGTGCCGAGTCCATGTCCGTTCAATTCCTCAAAACGAAATTAATTGTGGTTTGCGCAAAGGGATTTGAGATTGTTGACATGGAGAATCTCAATATGAACCGCGGTTTACCCGATCTTCGCGACCCACAATATAGCTTCTTAGCACGACGTAGTGAGACATTACGGCCGTTGGCGATGTTTAGGGTCAATGACCGACACTTGCTCTGCTACAACGAATTTGCCTTCTTTATGGACAACCATGGCAACCTGATTTACGACACGCCGGGAAGAATTGTATGGGAGGGGTCTCCTGATAGCATTGCATTCTGCTATCCATATGTTATGGCTCTGGAGCCACAACTCATCGAAATTCGACATGTTGAAACAGTAAGTCTTGATAGCAACTCACGCAATGGTCACACAATTTGCATTAGGGAAATCTTGTTCAAATCATTCAAGGCAAAGACATTCACCTCCTTCACACTAATGTCAATTTATCCGTCAGGACCTCTCTGAGAGATGTCCAAGTTTATGGTCGCATGCTGCACGAGTACAGAGATGCTCAACAGATCTTTCGCTTGACACCTAATGATAGTATACGTAGACTTTAATTGTGTATTTTTTGCCGATCACCTTCTGCACAAAGCCGAACGAACGGAAATCTATAAAAGGCAACTCAACCCCTATTTGGGAAGCACGCTTCTCTCACTTGCTCTCGAAGGTCACTTATGCGTCGGGCGAGTTCCATCTGTCTCTTTGTTGGTGTTTCTTTTCTCTTATTTGCTCTCTCTTGCGCCGGCTTGAATATGTCTGCTGAGCAAGAGATTTCTGGCGGGTTTTCCCCTCGGGATCTCGTTTCTCTTGGACGACCCGGTCTGGTTGTGACTAGTCCCAACGGAAAGTATGCCGCCTTCACTATGTCAACGTACAATGAGGAGGAAAATAAGGTAAGCTGATAGGGTAAATATCGGCGTGTCTGCTCACTGGGTAAACGTAGTCGTCTCGCAACTTGTACTTGGTTGACTTGCAAACCTCCGAGATCAAGGCGCTTACCGAGGCATCCTTCGAAATCAAGCAAGACTCGCCTCTCTTTCTCTCAGACTCTGCAATTGCTTACTTCCAAAATATCCCTGCCAAAGAAGGCGAGGAGGCTGGTCCGTCTCAGGTGTTTGTCAAGGACTTGAGGTCGACAAAAGACGCATACCCAATCACTCAGGTCCCTGTAGAGATTGGGAACTTGAAATACAATGCCAAGGCCAAACTTCTTGCATTCTCAGCTGCTGTTTATGAAGACGGTACGCTGGAGGGAGCGAAGGAAAGGGATGCCGAGGAAAAGAAGCGCAAGGACAGCGCCCTTGTTTACGATGAATTGTTGTTTAGGTAAGTGTAGTTGTTTCAGGCTCCTTGGTCAATCTCTAACGAATTTTGCCGGTAGACATTGGGACACATTTACTTTGCAAAAGAAGCAAAACATCTTTGTTATCTCTCTTCAGGAAGGAAGCGACGGCACATGGTCTACGGCGGGCAAGGAAGTTAACATTATGGCAAACCTTGATCTGGAGTCACCTGTTTTGCCATTCGGCGATAGTGAAGATTTTGATATCGCACCTGATGGTTCCGAAATTGCATTTGTGTCGAAGGCACCCGGTAATGACAAGGGATGGTCTACTGCTCAGCATATCTACCTTGCGAAAATCAAGAAGTCGGATGGTGTTATTGAAGTCGAGTCCACGAAGCCCAACGCGATCAATGATGACATCAAGGCTGCTTCCTCGCATCCCACATACTCCCAAGATGGTACAAAGATTGCTTATTTGCAAATGTATGTCCCGCAATACGAAGCAGACAGAAATCGCGTCATCCTGTATGACCGCTCAACAGGCGAGCGACAAGTGCTTACGGACAGCTGGGATCGCTCTCCTAGCAGTATTGCCTTCGCTGAGGATGATTCGTCGATCTTTGTGGTCGCAGAGGATTATGGCCGAAGCAAGATCTTCCAAATCACATTGTCGAATGGTAATGTCGTACCGCTTACTGAGCATCATACTGCGAGCTCCGTCAACGTTGTTCCTGGACAAACCTTGGTATTCAACATGAACTCGATGACCTCCCCTAGCGACGTCTTCGCCTTGGATCTCTCCAAGACCAACGTCGCACCGCGAAGAATTACTGACTTGCACAAGGACCTCAAAGCAGATCTTCACTTGCCGGAGCCGGAGGAGTTCTCTTTCCAAGGAGCCAAAACAACTGTGCATGGATGGATCATCAAGCCCTATCACTACGAGGAGGGCAGCACAAAGAAATATCCTCTCGCTTTCCTTATTCACGGCGGACCTCAAGGTAACTGGGGCGATTCATGGTCTACCCGCTGGAACCCCTCAGTCTTTGCCGGTGCTGGTTTCGCCGTCGTCGCGATAAATCCCACCGGATCCACAGGTTACGGACAAGCTTTTACCGACGCTATTCGAAAGAATTGGGGTGGTGCTCCATATCAGGACCTGATGAAGGGTTTGGATCATGTCTTGGAAACTTATGATTTCATCGACAAGGAGCGTGTTGCTGGTCTTGGTGCTAGTTATGGTGGCTACATGATCAACTGGATGAACGGGTACGTGTTGCGCTCGGATATCATCTCAAAGCCCCAAGCTAACGCCCTGTCAGACAAGCTGGTGGTCGTCGATTCCGTTGTTTCGTCAATCACGATGGTGTTTTCAATACTCAAAATACCTTCTGGGCAACTGAGGAATTATACTTCCCTGAACACGAAGTAAGCACTCGTCGCCTGGAAAAGGCTGCAATTCATGTTCGCATACTGATGAGGTTTTAGTTTGGCGGAACACCATTTAACCCTGTCGCACGTTTCATCTACGAACACTGGTCCCCATCCAATTACGTTCGCCGATGGAAGACACCCACATTGGTGGTTCATGGCGGTACGTGTCTCTACGGAGCATCATGCTTTGATACTTACCTACGTCATAATTAGGCAAAGACTACCGGCTTGTGGATAGCGAAGGCTTCTCTACCTTTACCGCCCTCCGACGACAAGGTGTGCCTGCACGACTTGTCTACTTTCGTACGTGAAAGCGCAACAGATAGCTATTGCCGTCTCTAACCACTCTTTAATCCATAGCTGACGAGAATCACTGGGTTATACAGCCTGCCAATTCCTTGAAGTGGCATAAGGAAGTTTTGGAATGGATTACATACTGGACCAGCGAGGATGCTCCGAAGGCCGCTCAGGATTCCGAGTCTGACTCAGAGGAGAACATCTCCGAGGGCTGGGAAAAGGTGCCTGGACTTGACTCTGATGTATTCAAGGATTTTACCACAGATGTCAAGCGCTTGATCATGCAGGGACCTATGTAAATTGTCAGTAATTTGAAATCAAGTTTTACGTGTGGCGAACCATGAACATACCTTTGCCTATTTAGGAAAGAGTGACGAAAGCAAAATTTCGGTGGCAGTGTGCCACATAAAGTACGTCGTTGCATCACCTTGTGTTCCTTCTCTCTCTCTGTGTGTCGGATCGGTCAAGATGGTAAGTGTTGAAGCAACAGATGGCGGATGTAGGGAGGATAGACATGGGGTTTGAGTCGGCAAGAGGGTGGATGGCGTGGCATACAGGATGGATGCATGATCTTTTAGCATGGATCACTGTACGGTGCATCCATCCAAGAGGAAGTCATCCATCCGATCTGTAGTTGCATCCAACGACCTCGAAAGCCCTTGCGATGCGATGCCGGATGTCGGTCTCCACAGAATTGAATTTTTGTGCATCGGCAACGAGTGATTACCTGAAACTTCGAGATCTCGGTGTGAGCAAGTGCGCTGACATGATCCTTTTTGCCGATCTAGTCTCTCGTTGTCCCCGACAAGAACCAATTCCAGCACATTTTGCGTCTCCTCAACACCAACGTTGATGGTAAGGTCAAGATTATGTTCGCCTTGACCGCCATCAAGGGTGTGGGTCGTCGTTACGCCAACTTGGCTTGCAAGAAGGCTGATGTCGACCTCAACAAGCGGTAAGTCTCAGTGTACGCCAACGCAGACGAGAACGATATACTCATTCGGTATGATAATAGCGCTGGTGAACTCAGCAACGAAGAACTCGAACGCATTGTCACCATCCTCCAAAACCCCACTCAATACAAGATCCCTATCTGGTTCCTTAATAGACAAAAGGATATCGTTGACGGCAAGTACTCTCAAGTCCTTGCTAACGGTCTTGACAACAAGATGCGTGAGGATTTGGAACGCTTGAAGAAGATCCGTAACCACCGTGGTCTCCGTCACTACTGGGGTCTTCGTGTCCGTGGTCAACACACCAAGACTACTGGTCGTCGCGGTAGAACTGTTGGTGTGTCTAAGAAGAAGAGTAAGTGTCGCTTGGGATGGAATTGGGACGCCTACAGGCAACAGAACAAGCGTGATTGTTTGCATGATGATTCAAACAAATTTCCTTATCTACATTGACCGACACGGACGTGTGGACAATGATCAATCTGATCCCACGATTGGAATGTTGCCGTGGTATCTTGTGGATGTTTGGACATTAGCTAACCTTTATCCTGCTTTACAGACTAAAGTACTGCCAATATTACGCCTTCTTCGGGATTTTGCATCGAATCTCGGCCGCATTGTACTTTTCATTTGAGATGCAATAAAACGAGTCAAGGATCAACACAGATGAGCCTGGTAAATTTGACTACTAACCGTACATTTCTATTCCAGATCAACCGAGCAATCACACTTGCAAAGGGCGCGAGTTACATGATGAAAAACATTTTGCTATTAAACCCAGCTCATTTCGATGCTGGCCTAGCCAGTGAATGAGATGCAAATGTATTCTGATCATCTACGCCCATGCAAATGTGAGTATCTCTCTGAGCCCAATGTTTTGTCCAAATAAAATCCTCTATTGAACCCTAACCCTTACTTCATATCACAAATAACGCCAAGCCACAATTTGCTACCTTCTCTTTCGCTTTTACACCTTTTGTTTGGTAGCTTTTTGCACACAGACATGTAAGTATCCCAGGGCTATGGTTGTTTTGGGATCGCCTGGTGTATAGGTATTGTACAAGGAATGAGTTGGAGCTCATTGCAGGTGCTTTGATCGACGATCGCTCAATGAAGATTTGGGTGGCTGATGAGCTGGAAGCGATGACCTACAACCGATGGATGTATACTTTACGGATTCATCAGGCGACTGCTTAAGAGGGTGGGGTGGGGGTTGGTCATGATGTGATTTAGTAACCGGTGGACTTCTGGGTATACCTTACTAATCGGAATCTGTGTCAATAGGGTTAACTTGAGAAGCCAGAAGCGCTTGGCCGCTAGCGTCCTCGGATGCGGCAAAAGAAAGATCTGGTTGGATCCCAATGAGGCCAGCGAGATCTCTAACGCCAACTCTCGTAAGTAGAACAATACAAGACTTTTGAAGCGCACGTCTCACTGTTTCCTCGCCAGGCCAAAACATCCGCAAGCTTGTCAAGGATGGACTCATCATCCGCAAGCCTCAAATCTCCCAGTCTCGCTTCCGTGTCCGTGAGCGTGCCGCTGCTAAGCGTGTTGGTCGACACACTGGCTTCGGTAAGCGTAAGGGTACTGCTGATGCCCGTATGCCTCAACAAGTCCTCTGGATGCGCCGCATGCGTGTCTTGAGAAGACTCTTGAAGAAGTACAGAGAGTCTGGCAAGATTGACAAGCACTTGTGAGTCCCTTATTTGTTCTTTAAGCGCTCCTTGCTAACGTAGATGCATAGGTACCACCAACTTTACCTCAAGTCCAAGGGTAACGTTTTCAAGAACAAGCGTGTCCTTATGGAATACATCCATAGAGCTAAGGCCGAGAAGCAACGTACCAAGACTATTGCTGATCAAGCCGAGGCTCACCGTGTCAAGGCTCGTGCTGCTCGTGACCGTCGCGCCGCTCGTATGGCTGAGAAGAAGGCTCACTTGTTCGGTGAGGAGGAGACCAAGGAGACCGCTGAGGAAAAGGCTGCCCAGAAATAAATGAAGGCTTTGTTTTAGTATCTTTTGTCTACAAAATACAAGCTTGCTTCAATCCCATAGAGTGCCTCTGAGTTTGCCCATTCAAGTGGTGTGCCATGCTATGATTTGAGTGGAATGAGATACAATAGACAACACAAAAATGATGACTTTCTGCGACAGAATGCTATGAGGCAGTTTGCGGCATGGTTGAAGGCGGAGGTGTATGTGTAGATTGGGAAGGTTGAGCTGGAATCAATGGTGGCATGCTAAGTTGATTTGCAGCCTCCCGGGTAATCCGTGCGTACACTGTTGGATTGTAGGGATACGTGATGCCATCGCCAGGAATATTATTGATGGGTACTGGGCCAGTGTCAGCAAAACATAAGATGGACGTTGACACTTACGAAACCATGCCCACCAATCGTAACCCATCATAGAACACCAGTTATCTCGCCATCCCAGATTCCACGTACGTTCCTTCGGCCATCCCACCACGATGGCATACGCCATGCCTGACAAAATGCCAGATGGTTGATGAGGATTCACAGCATTGCTCAAGGCTACCTTTGCCGGTCGTGTATCTATCCGATAAAAGAGTTGCCGATCGCCGATCGCCTCAATGGTGGTTTTATTCGTAAAGATGTAGTAGGTGTGAATCCCGATAAAGCATGCGAGGAGTAACGTAAACAAGGCAGCGCTGCGGATAAAATATGGTGTGAGCAGGCGTTGCGGAGCTCGTTGAATTGAAAACCACTTACAGTGCGATGAGGGGAACCCATTGATAGTCTATGAGTAAAGGCTACTAACCAGTGAGACAATTGTTCTCTACGAAAAGGAACAGCAAGTGCACTCACTTGATACCGAAGGATCGGAACTACCGAGGCCAGCGTGGCTATGAGGATAAAGACGGCGTGAATAACGGTGGAGAAGATGAACAGGTAGAAGAACTTGTAATTGTGATGGCCAACACACCCACTGATCCATGGACAATGACTACAGGAAGGGATTACCCTGGTCAGAAAGGTTCACATATCGTCGTTCCAACTCACTGATCCATCTTGAGGACGCATCGACCACATTCACGACAGTGATGGCATCGATCGGGTTTAATGACCTCACAGGTGGGGCAATATCTCGGGTGGCCGTTGGGTTGACACATGAGAACAAACGGATCGTCTAGACTGTTGGATGGTGTATTCTCAATTGACGATGTCGGTGTGACTGTACGGTCGCTGATATCGGAGGTGTTGAGTGGTAATTGTTGTGCGTCGATTCGCGATTTCTCTTGCGATTTCTGGATGCGGGGCTTCTTTATATCTCCATATGTGCCGGGAGAGTAGCCAGTGGGTATGACATGATGAGCGCCTGCTTCTAAACGGGAAGGAGGGGGTAGCGTGGAATGGATATCACGCTCCGTAGGATTTGTGTGATGAGGCCGATGAAAAAGACCAGGTTCCGGCTACAAACAACAATGAGTTTCATGCTCCTCGACTTTGACCACAGATGACTCATACTTGTAGTGGTGAACCCGGCTTAGTGCTGACTACTTTGACATAGCACCATAGCACGTAAAGGAGCGTTATAGAGCTGATAACCATATACGCAACTAGCAAGAAGAGCTAATGAGACTCTCGGCATTCTGCATCGCATCGTACTCTCCTCCTACCTGCTTGACCAAATAGATTCAAGCGTTGCCATAGCAAGTTCACTGTAGACTGGTCAGCAAAAGCGTGCTACTCTCTATCCCTATCCTTACCGCAAACTCTAGCAACGAACACATAATAGGTATATCCGAGTAATCCACAAACGAGTAATGGCATAAAGATGGCGACAATCTTGGGGCCCAAGGCCCCAGGACCAATCGGTCCTTCGGGTTCGCTCGCCATTGGTGCTCAAGAGTCAAGTCGGAAACAAACAAGTCAAATAGACAATTTCCATAAATGGCCAATTCATGACGTTCGCTTGGACATTGGAAGAGAGCAATATCTCTTTGAGAGCCTGGAACCTACAATTAACCGTGCTGCCAGAAGCGATTAAATAGCCCTGGATCAGCGGTGAGCGCATGCTCTTCTAATCTACTCAGTTCTTCCTCTGTCAAGACCCATCCTAAGCATTGAGCGTTCTGCTCGGCTTGGTGCGCGTTTCTTGCCCCACAAAGAGGGATACAGCCTAGATTTTGACACCTTGGTTCAAAGGTCTAAAGACTACAAAATCATTGAAACGTACCTTTAGAGATGACATAATTGAGGGCGACAGAGCTCACACTAGTGCTTCTCTCGGAGGCAATGGCTTTCATGACATCCAATAACGGTTGGACTTTTTCCATACTGTGAGATCCAAATCTGCGTTGATCGGCAGGTGGGTTGTTGACGTCGTACTTTCCAGTCAAGCGTCCCATCTGTTTGGCACTCAGCATCAGTCCATTGCGTTACATTTGAATTTCTGTTCAACTTACCGCCAAGGGACTGTAGGCAAGTACAGCCACCCCCAATTCGTGACACCCAGCAATTAGGCCACTGACATCGGGATCACGTCTCAATAACGAAAATTCGATTTGATTAGACGCGAGTTGGATTCCACGCTTCTGTAGGGCAGCATGCATACGACGGGTCTGGGACAGCGAATAATTGGACACGCCAACGGTCTTGGTCAAGCCAGCTTCAACGGCGTCGGCAAGAGCGTTGGCTTGTGTAACAAGAATGAGTACTTGTCCGCTCTATGCCGCAATAACGAAGCATCTTACCTACAACCTCGATGCCTCGCAAATGGATCGGTCCGTGGATCTGATAGAGGTCCACTTGTTTCAACTGCAATCTATCCAGCGACGCCCGCAACGCGTTCAGCAAAACAGAGGGGTAAGACAGTTTGTGAGGCAGAGGCAGAAACTTTGTAGCAACGATGGCTTGGGAGTCTGCCTTCTGCCCAGCCTCGCTGGGCGCTGCGTCTTGTTTGCTTGCAAATCGCGCCAAGCATTTCTCGGACTCGCCCTTGCCATACACTTCGGCGGTATCAAAGAAGGTGATACCTGCTTTCATGGACACGTTATAAGCATCTCTTGCTTTTGCTTCATCTTCCGCATCCCAGTGACCCCATGTATCCTTATCACCCCATGCCCAACATCCGATAGCTTTAGTGACACGGGTTAGCACGTGTTTGCAGAAATATAAAATATCGCACTTCCAGAGCCTACTGACCTATGGGTGGTACGCTCAGCTTACCGCCGAGGACAATCTTAGTCTCTGCAGTAGGTACCACTCCTTTGCCGAGACGAACCGCCATATTAAAAGAATGAGAGATCGGCAATCAGACTGAAGAATTGAAAACCGGTGATAAACTCAATGCCATAAAGGGAAGGAGAGCTCCTTTTGGAACCCGTCGCTGGACGTTTGTGCATTGCAAGACTGTCCTTGAGCATTCGACGCTACATGAGTGAAGTTTTGCAGCACGCAATGGCAACGTTACATATTGACGTAGAGTTTGGGTAAGTTCAATGAGGCCGCCACTGTACAAGGATCAAGGTGCGCGAGCACCGGTCGATCTGCCAATTGTGTGCAATCACTCAATACATCTGACCAGTGGTGGCATGGAGCTATTGTTCAAGAATGTCAGGGAACACAAGATAGACATGCCTGAAGGCTCAAATCTGAAGGATCTGATTACATACATTCGCGATAATTTGATGACCGCAAAACAGGATTTGTTTGTCATGAACGACACGGTGTAAGTGATCTCCACCTCTTTGCTCTCGCGCCAGTGTGGCTCACGTTGAGATTAGACGGCCAGGTATACTTGTACTCATCAATGAAGCGGATTGGGAGCTCTGCGATGGCATAGAATACAAGCTGGAAGACGGAGATCGAATAATATTTATTTCGACCCTTCATGGGGGATAATTGCACCCGATATGCAATCACCGCTTCATCCTTTGCATGAGTGGGCGTGATGGGAGGGCAGAAATCGACCACAATGACCGGAGAACCCACAAAACGCGGGTCAAATCATACCAATGCTACACATGATTCGCTCTAATTCTGTATCATATGGACCTCATTATTCATGATATGATCCTTGACCGCTTCCTTCTTGCCTTGAGCCTGACTTGAACCATTGGCTTCCAGAACAATGCTGGTGGATGGCACGTGACATCAACTGCGAGGTTCACTTTCAGCCAATCAAATTGCAACATATCACTTCTGCGCGTCTTCAAACATATTGATCAACCTTTCAGGAACACCCGTCATCACCACACTTGGACGTTAATATGGCCAACAAAGCAACTGTGAAGAATGTTCTATCTGGTGATACTGTCATACTGAAGGGAAAACCTCGACCGAACGGACCACCGCCGGAGAGGCTCTTTGCCCTCGCTGGTGTACAGGCACCTCGGCTTGGCAGCAAGGATAAGGAAGACGAGGTAGGTTGACTTGGACGGATTTGTCTGAACAATGAAGAATCTGGCATTTTCATCATCGGTGTTTAATCCATGCAGTTGTTCGCTTTTGCCTCCCGAGAATATCTTCGGAAACTGGTCGTCGGTAAAGAAGTCAGCTTCAAGCCATTGTATACTATTGGGTCTGGTGCAACCGCAAGAGAGTATGGTACTTTGAGCGTTAACGGCATCGATGTGGCTACAAGCGTTGTGTCTGAAGGTTGGGCTAAAGTGCGGGACAGCCTGAGACGAGATGCATCGGAAGAGGAAGAGGAGGCTTTCGGCAAGCTTCAATCTGCAGAAGAGTCTGCTAAGGCAGCCCACAAGGGTCTATGGTCAACCGACCAGGAATCCGGCAAGCGCTCTGTGAGCTACCAATTCACAGAGGACGCAAGAAAGTTTTTAGACGCGTATAAAGGCACCCCTATCAACGCTGTCATTGAGCAGGTTCGCGATGCATCAACCCTTCGGGTGCTACTTCTGCTTCCTGTAACAAAAGGTCAGTCCGAGCGCCAACAATACATCACTCTCTTCCTTTCGGGAATCAAGGCTCCCGCCGTACGCAGAGACATTCCTGATACACCTGATGTTGTCGAGCCCTTCGGTGAAGAAGCCAAGTACTTTGTAGAGAGTCGCCTATTGCAACGTGGTGTCAGGATCTTGCTGGAGGGAGTTGCCTCGGGCAGTCAAAACTTCATTGGCACGGTACTCCATCCTGCTGGAAATATCGCCGAGGCTTTGTTGAGTCAAGGTTTGGCAAGATGTGTGGATTGGAGTATGGCTATGGTCAGTGCTGAGGCAGGGGGGCCTCAAAAACTGCGCGATGCTGAGAGAGCGGCCAAAGAGAAGAGATTGCGCATCTGGACTGACTACGCCGCAAATGGAGCAAAGTCCAAGACTTCGTTTGATGCGCAAGTGATACGTATTGTTTCAGGAGACACAATCTTGGTACGACCTGCTGGAGCATCGTCCAAAGACGACCGACGCATTCAATTTTCCAGCATAAAGCAAGCTCCAAAAGGCCCAGGTAGTGACGCACCTCGTCCGGGAGCCAAATCAAAGGACATCAAAGAAACAGGTTACCAATTTGAGGCTCGAGAGGCACTTCGGAAGAAGCTCATCGGCAAGACCGTCAAAGTCTCGATAGACTACATCAAACCCGCATCTGAAGGCTTTGAGGAGAAAGAGTGCGCCACCGTAACCATTGGAGACACGTAAGTGAAGTCTTGGTGCGCAACGAGTACGTAAGTTAACTTCCGTATGCAGCAACATTGCCAAAGTTTTGGTTGAGCGAGGTCTGGCCTCTGTGATGCGTCATCGAAAGGATGACGATGATCGCGCACAAGCATATGATGTATTGCTAGTTGCGGAGGCAGCTGCCCAAGAAGCCAAACGCGGTATCTGGTCAGAGAAGGAATTGCCCGTGGTCAGACTGAGTGATGCTTCAGAGGTATGGATGATGCTAACGATAGAGGTAGGGACATACATTAAGTATTCAATTTAGAGCGCCGCCAAAGCCAAGACATTCCTCAACTTTCTCAAACGCGGCGGCAAAACACATGCTGTTGTCGATCATGTTGTTAATGGTTCACGTTTCGTTCTATGGGTACCGAAGGAGAATTGCCGCTTATCTCTCGTCTTGTCTGGAATCCGGGCGCCTCGAGTGGGCCGCAATCCCGGTGAAAAGTCCGAGCCTTATGGTCAAGAATCGCTTGATTATGTTGTTCGCCGCTGCTTGCAACGTGATGTCGAGATTGAAGTGGAGAACGTGGATAAGACCGGAAGCTTTCTAGGCGCAATGTTCATCGGCGGAGAGAATATTGCCACAGTCCTACTCCGAGAAGGTTATGCCTATGTGCAAGGCTTCTCAGCCGAGCAAAGTCCATATACGAATCAATTATATACCGCAGAACGAATTGCCAAGTCGGCTCGCAAGGGTGTTTGGAACGAATATCAGGAGGATGAGCAAGATACCGTGAACGGCCAGCACGAGGAAGCCTTGACGCAACCAAGACGGGAGTATATCGACGTGGTGGTCACTGAAATCGGCAACGGCAATTCTCTTTACGTTCAGCAAGTATCCGACAATGTACGTCAATTGGAGCACATGATGAGCGCGTTGGGATTACACCATCGTAATGGTGGGGCTGCAAACCCTGGCTACCGACCTAAACATGGAGAACTTGTCAGTGCCAAATTCACGGAGGATGATCAATGGTACCGGGCTAAAGTGCGCAAAGTCACCTCCGACACGGTGGATGTTATTTACGTAGACTATGGCAACTCAGAAACGCTGCCTATTTCTCGCGTCCGACCTCTTCCGGGACAATTCACCGCCTTGCCTCACCAAGCACAAGAGGCAGTTCTCTCCTTCGTGAAGATACCCAAACAAGAGGAGGACTACGGTGCTGAGGCCAATGACTTCCTCCGCGATCTTGTCATGGATCGTTCATTGGTTGCCAACGTAGACTACAGAGATCACGGTATCCTTCACTTGACCCTTTACGATCCCAAGAAGTCCGAGAGCGCAGACGATAGTCTTAATGCGGAACTCCTTCGTGCCGGATTGGCCGTGCTCGACAAAAAACTTCGTTATGCCAAAGCGAATGCGGCCATCACTAAAAAACTGGAAGATGCATCCGATAGTGCTCGGAGGGAAAGAGTAAGTTTGCAACAAAGTCTTTAAGTTATCCACGTTTAACCTTGCTGGACAGCTCAACATGTTTGAGTACGGTGATATTACAGGTGATGATGACTGAGCGTTAGGCAACCCATAGTCTGGATGTGAATGGATACCAAAAAGTCAACATTTGAAGTGTTATTGTAACATAGGGTCCAATGAAGCAATGTCAAGAAGAGAACCTATAATTCCATCGATGTGTTGGAATGATAAGTATCAATGGCGATTCTTGCCTACAACAAATTTGGACAGTACATTGGTCCATTGAGGTTTATCCTGTTGGCTACCTGTAGCCTCGATTCTATACATGTGATCACCTCACCATGGACCAGCCGCCCAGCTGAAAAGGCAAAGTCCATTAGATCACATTTCCATAGGAATTTGTTCACCCACTAGGTAAGTCCAATCCAATTGTTATCCTTCAGACAGTTGAGCAACGTGGTCACCTCGTCATAGCATCCTAGGTACCGTTAGCTCGGTGAAAAGCACTGGGATCATTGACTTACCTTGATTGGCGCCGAACCCAAATTCAGAGTAGAAGGCGCGTCTACACAAGCCCGTGAGCATCGGCTAGACATTCAAGTGACGGCTTACTTCTTATCTTCACCAAACATTCCGTGACACATCTGAACATGTTGATGCCGTCTTCTTTGGCTCCGCAAGTAGAAGAAGTTCCACCGGCTACCTTACAAATTTCATTTAATAACTATTCCAACCATACTTGTGCATCACTGACCATTGCCAAAATATTGATGAATGTCGTAGGCGAAATTGTTGTTGGGATCCTTGATTTTCAACATGACCTCAGAATTTGCTTTGTCATAGCTAGGAAAATTTCGTATGATGAGGGATGTGCGCAGAGGATCTTGGGGTAGATAACGGCTTACAATGATCCAAACGTCGTGCACCAGCTGGATACACCTGTCCCTGCATTTCCAGGAACCAGAATCAACTGCTTTCTTGCCCCAGCGCTACGTATAGCGTTCAAGGCGGCTTGTATCTCCTCGAAAACCAGTTCAGTGGAGGTGCCATACGGTTCATTCATGAGACCAAAGCTAATGTAAGGATTGGATCGAAACGTCTTGCCAAGGCGCCATTGGCAAAGGCACTCGTCTCGCCCGATGTCAGCGGCTGACCATTGTACTGCGAGTAGTTGTGCAAATCAAGCAAGACGTGAGCTTTACGCACATTGGAAATATGAAAAATCATTCTTTGCAATGCTGACAAGTACTGCGAGTCAAGATTGCCATTAAGCTTTGGTTGAATGCACTCCCACAGGATAGGAATGCGAAGCACATGCACACCGCGACTAACGAAAAGGTCGATGGAAGCAAGATCGGGAACCATTTATGTCTGATCCATTAAGCCCCGACCTGATCCGAACTCTGCACCGGCTTCATTGATGCCGGGATACACAAACTTCGCACGCGCGGGTACCGTATCTACAGGACACAATATCTCTTGATGAGATCCGGGATGTATCCTGCCTTCTCACTGCTCACTTACAGGCGAGGATACCTAGCACGCCAAAGAGTAAACCGTTGAATTTCATTTAACGCCCAGCGTCCTGTGTTCGAGGAGTGGAAAGGGATCGAGAAGAGAAGAAGGAGCAAGGAGTGTTCCTGGCCTGGACGTATCTACGTGGCCTGCCTGAATGCCGTACATCATTACTGCATTGACTAATTCCGGTAACTTGGATGAATTGCCTTCAAAGGTTCAAGGATGAATGTAACGTTATTAGCTTGCACGTCTGCATCAGTTTTGAAGTTGCTCTCGCATATAGACCATAAATGTCAAGGAGAGGTATATCTCCGCGGAGCGACTGCAAGTTTTAATGTTGCCTCCGGCAATACATCACGTCACACAGAGCACAGCATTTGAGAGATGCTCACGCCCCCGCCCCCCATTTCAATTATGGACCAGACGGTTAACCGCGGCGCCATTGTGTCAATATTTGCAATTCGACATTCAAATTGATGACGTCACATAGTCCGACGGACTTTTAGAATAGTCGGTCCAATCGGATCGCAGAGAGAGTGTCCCACTTTAGGTTTGCGTAAAAGACTGTCTCCCCGACCATTGACTTTAAGATTCACCTCCATAAGGGGGCAGCGGAATTGCATACAAGGAGCATGTGAGCGCTTGTTCGGAGGTTGAACACTCCCCGCGTCTATAAGGATGAACTGTCAGCTGTCACGGGACGTAAAGGTACTCGGAACATGAGCATATACGGATGGACACCTCTCTTGGTCCACAGCTTCACACTGCCGGTACCGTGTCCGGGACATGAGCCAGTCACTTTGCGCGTTCCCCGCTTTTTTTATACCAAAATTTCATGGAAAAGCGCCGCGCGCCGCATTTGGGAGGTTTAGAGTTTTTTGTTGGACGAAAAGGCGTTGTGGATATTCCGATTAGATGGCCCTTACCTTTAGAGGAAGTGAATTACCCCACAAGCTCTGCATTTCCTAATGAGACTTTGAAAATAGGCTGGCGCGATGTCCAGCTGGTGAGAAAAAGTAATGCCACTGGCCATATAAAGAGGAGATTGAATAAGAATGAGCTCAATTATACAGACGGTGTTTGAATTCCGGTAGATTGTCTTGTTCATCCTCTCCTCCGGTCGCTTGCTTCTTAAACTCGTTCTTGTCAATACACAATGCTTAAAGAAAATCATAGGGAAAGCAGCAGCTCTTCCAAGACATCCAGTCTTCGGAGAGGAACAGATCCCAAGAACGAGAAGAATGCGGCTGAAGGTAAGTGGATGAGGATAGCTTTTAGATTACACTCACTTAATCGTGTCGCTTTTATGGTTTTGATTTTCAGTAGAGGAGATTGAATTTGGAGAGACCAACGTCGACCAACTTCAGCAGGTCAGGCGGTTGAGCCAATGAAGGAAGGTGGCTACGGATGGATCATTGTGTTGTGTTCATTCTTGGCTCAGTTTGTCACATTCGGTCTTGGTAACATTTGGAGTAAGTAGTTACAGGAATTATACATCCGTGATCCAGGCGCTGAACCATGCACCTTGTTTTCATCAGATTTATACCAGACGCAGTTGCTGTTATCCGGACCATTCCAAGAAGTGAATGCTACGACAATGTCTTTTGTCTCTACGCTTGGATTCTTTTTCTTGAATGCCATGGGTCTAATTCACGGCGTGATCGCACCTCTCCTGGGTGAACGAATCTGCGTTATCATTGGCAGTGTCATCGCTGGACTTGGTTACATCCTTGCTGACTCCTCGTCACAACTCTGGCAACTTTTCCTTACGGCAGGATTGATGTTTGGCATGGGCGGAGGCCTTGTGTTTATGGTTCGTGGCTGCTTAACTTTGAGTGTGCATGGTGAATGCCATGACCATCGAAGATACCGTTCTGACTACATTCTTCTACGATTACATCTCTACTAGTGCTGTATAGGTTTGCCTCCTCAATGGTTTGACAAAAGAGCCGCCACAGCCATGGGTATTGCCTGCTGCGGGTCCGGCATCGGCGACTTGGTGCTTTCGTCTATTGCTACAGCTGCCATTAACTCTATTGGCGTTAATTGGTAAGTTTTGCATCCTCGATGATATTCTCGGAGCTGTAATAAGTCTATCAGGTCTTTTCGCATCATGGGCTTCATCATTCTCTTTTTCTCTGCCATTATCGCCGTTCTGGTGCGCAATCGCAACCCGCTAACAAGAGACGATGTGAAGATTGTCGACTGGACTCTCTTCAAGAACGTGAGCTATCTCTCGCTCGTCGTGGGCTCGTTGATTTCTCTCTTTGGTTATCTCATCCCATTCGTATTCATCAGCTGTAAGTAGTTTTCTCCAGTCCTCGTCCTTGAATTAACTCCTGAATGCATAGCTTACGCTCTTGATACCTTCAATGCCAGTTCCAGCAACCAAGCCTTGCTGTCATCCCTCCTTTCAGGAATTCACGCCGTAGGACGTGTGATTACTGGCATCACTGGCGATCGATTCGGACGAATGAATACTTTGGTCGTCTTCACTGCCATTACAGGTCTCTCCATGATTGTCATTTGGCCATTTGCGAACAATTTGGGTGTCACTCTGTTCTTTGTCTTTGTCTTTGCATTTTCTGCTGGTGCATACTACACTCTTGTACCTCCCGTGGTCGGTGAGGTTGTCGGATTCGGTCCCAAGTTTATGCCCGGTCTCTCCATGATTTACTTCTTTGGCCCCTTTTCTTCCTTCGGTGCTAATATTTCTTCGGCGGTCAGGAATGGCAACGCGAGCTATCTGCCCATGCAAGCTTGCGGAGCGGTGGTATACCTTGTTGGTGCAGTTTTCATGACCTATACCAGATGGCGCACAAACCATAAGCTCTTTGCCAAGGTCTGATCCGGTGTACGAGGGGATAGGGGTGGGAGTGTGAGGTCGCATGTCACATCCGGCGTCGATTCGGTTATTGTCTTTTTGTACTTTTTATCCATGACGATGTATATATTTGTATCATCAGCTTTTGCGTTTATATTGTTCTTATCACAGTAGGAAGGTGTGGTCGTGAAGAATAAAAATCAGTATGAAGGCGAAAATGTTAGATTTAGGAAAGCATTTCTCATTACAAACGAGATCTATATGTACACTACAATGCATGATGATTGTCTAACGATGCTTCTCGAGAACTAGCGGGCAGCCTTACCAGAAAGCCACATCATTATATCCTTCGAGTCCTAAGGAGGTAGCATATCGATCTGGATCGTTAGACCTCGAGTTCGTATTCAACATAAAATTCGTAAATCCCGGAGCTCCTTCCGCTTTTGAAGTATTAACGTCGCTTTGCATGTTGCTGTTGCCCACAGAGAATTGCCCCATGTACGCGTTCCATTCGTCAAAATCGTTGCTGAACGGTACACCGTGAAATGCTTGTTTCGGAGTCTCAGATAGTGGACCAAGGGATGGTGTCGCATTATTCGAAACAGATGTTGAATATCGATCAGAGCCAGCATCCTCAGGCGATGGGAATATGATGGCACCAAATGGATCGGAAAGTTGTGTACTCACTTCGGCTTGATGATCGAAATTGGTGTCAGTAGCGGATGTAGGTGTGATGGATTGTGTGTTGTTGCGAAAAGCGTCCATGTTTAAGCTGTTGGGACGTGTATTACCATCATATGGATTGGAGTATAGGGATGTGGATCGGCTCATATTGTTGGATTGAGGTTGAGAGTCCAATGAAGTTGTTCTGCTGGGAGCTTTACCTTGCAACGGAAACGTAAACGACAGACCTCTATTGGGCAACGAAGACGGTCGAACGCTTTGAAATTCTCTGTCCTTCTGCCATTGTGTTCGCAGCCCACCTCGAAGTTGCTGTTGCATATCAAACGAGTTCGCGCGCCGTTCATCGATGATAGGCGAGCTGCTAGCTCTGTCTTCCTTCTTCTCAAGCGCCGGATCCAAAACTCCGACAAGGTGCATCCCTCCATCTTTAGGCGGGGAATTTGGCATCACTAGCACATTTGATTGGGACACCTCACGAGGCATCATGTTGTTCACGACAAGGAAGGAACCGTCGTCACCAATCTTAATCTCCCGGAGACCAGCTAAATCTCCTAAAAGATTTGACATCCTTGTCGCAATCTGCCAAGCACCAGATAAATCGTCTAGAACGTTCATCGTACGATTCACATTAATCTTTCCGTGCACGGAGAGTCTTGGTTCAGGATTCGTGGCGTTGTGGATGAAAATAATGCCGGCTGTGAACAATGGGTAGATAGCCATGTGATGTAGGTATCGGACTTGATGTCTTGCTTGCATGACTGCAGCAAGGTCTATTATGCTATCCGCCGCTGAAGTGCAGATATCCAGTGATGGAAAAATTGTTGTGGGTAACGAACCATGACGTCGTTTAGTATTTGGAATGAATGGTCGATGTAGCAAAATCATGACAGTGTGGTAAACGAGATGAAGAATCACAGTAGAAAGGGTTGGCTGCATATTCTCCTTCTCGATCCTTGCTGGGTGATCAGGTAACTGAAGTTGCGGAGGCAAGTTTGCGCGCCAAGTTGTCAGTGCGCTGTTGAGACTGGTTAGCACATTGTTGCTTGCGGCAGTATTGTGTATGACTTTGCTTCGAGCTGAATATATAGTTTGCAGTACTTTGCCCATAACCTCCATCAATTTGATGAAATGTATGAAATGCACCAACACCGGTCCCACCTTGACGGGACGGTTATTCTGCATGTAGTCAGAGACTTTTGGATAGTGCACATCAATATCACGCTCGTCGAAATTCAAAGCTCGACCGTAGGAGCCCGCCCAATAGCGATCCAAGATGAAACAGCTCCAGAAAACGCGCATGCGAATCTCTCTCTCAATTGGATCGATATTCCAGTTCTCGCAATTCCGGTTCAATCCAAGGTCATGTGCCATCCGAAATGCCTGTAAAGCAGATGGTCAACCATATATCTTTGCTCCTGAAAAGGTATGGACAATCTTACCATGCCTGCGTAGAGCCATGCTCTTGCTGTCCTTATCGCCCCATTTTGATGAATGGCCATCAGCAACAGCGCTTGCACCGTTGATATCCTCGACATGTCATAATCATCGTCCAGAAGCCTCTTTGCTCTGTCAAAAAAGATGTCTCCAGCCGTTTCTGGAGCATCAGGTCTACGTCGGGTACGCTGATCTGGATAAACGCGTGACGCAATGGCATAGATGGCGTTTAAGAGCAATAAAGGAGGCTGATTGACCGGATCTTCGAGACTTTCCAAGAAAGTTGATCGTCGAAGCACAGGGAAGCTAGGATGGATGTACTCGAAATAAGCTTCGATCAGCTTCTCCGATAAGTCTGTTGGAGGCAGCTCCAAGGGATTTACGATGCCCAGCTCGGTGTCGGCTTCGTATTTGAGTAACGACGCTTTCTTGAGACCTCTAACAGATAAATGGAACGCTCCGTGATGAAAAGCATGACTCTGTTGCAGGAGATAGAACCCTGAAGAGCGTCCCAGATAGCGAACTGAGTTGGCTTCATCGATACTGAGTTCTCCAAGAGCGTTATTTACATTGTCGAGATCATCGTCCTCCTCTTCATGATCGTCGTCTTGCAAAGGCGAATCATTGGCCGACAGAGAGTTATCATGAGGCGAAGCTGAATCCGTTGGGGTCGAAAAGAGTCCTGAGTGGCGTGACGACGATTGTTGACTATCTTGAAACCTTCTGGTGGGCTTCGCATGAATCATTTCACCAGAAGGCGTTTCCAGCGGAGCTGTCAATTCATCCAATATTGACCTCACCGCATTTTGATCAGACTGACCGTCCGTCAAAAGGCTCTCTAGTGCGGTTTGCACTGACGCAAGGCGGTTTTCTATGGCTTCAATGTAGCCCTTTGGAGGTCCTCGTTTCTTGGTCGTGTCGAGATACTGACATTCGCATCCAAGTGCCGCGCAATTGCCACAAATAGGCGCTGCGCCATCACATTTGACCTTTTTGCGGCGGCAATGGTCGCTATAACAGAAAAGGCACAACATGTCATCAGTATTATGTTCTTTTATCTTCTTTGACAGTCCAGCACGTCCGTGAGCCCCACAACCACTTACCAAGCTCTACTAATCCTCTGTCGTTTTGACTGTCCTGGATCCTCTCTCGTCTCCGGCATCTTGGAGGTGTATTCCAAGAGGCGGTATTACAAGTGTTGAGATGATATAAACGCAAATGCGCCCTTTCAAAGTGGATGCACCGTGCCAATGTCGCCAAGTTGTCCTATAGATAGAATGCAGGTAATTTGCTCACTTGCACCTTCGTTTGGTCACTACTGCGCCACAGTGCCCTTGTACTCTTTGAAATGTCTGAGTATGCCTGTAGCTGTAGTGGTTATCACCCTTAACCGTAAATTAACAAGTGAACACTCCTTGGGATGTAGTGCCGACGTGCTCCGTCGATGCAAATCTGGTCAAATTTTCCGCTTGGAGAGAACAAAGAAGGGGGAATGGATGTTTATATGCAGGTTAGAAAGAGGTAGGGAGAGGTGTAGCCGTGGTACCAGTGTTGATAGGTTGATCCATATCATCAGATGGTCTATTATTCTTCATTATGTGATGGTCAAGAATGCGCAGGGAGAAGACCCGTCGTCATCACATGGGCGATTGTCCTTAAAAGGAAACAGGCACACTTTGGCCATGGACGCCAAGGCAACGACGCGATATCTGGCCTTGTATCCTGCTGTGCTGAAAAAGCTTGCTTCAACACGCAAGGATGGACAACGTCTTATTGACCTTGATGAATGGTTTTGGAAAGAGTTGCCAAAGACTGTCGCCGAGCGTGGTGTGGACCAAGGTCTAACCAAAAAGGAGCTGCAAAAGGTGACAGAGTGGAAACTCGAGGTAAAGAGGCTAAAGTGAGCAAACATCCGACGTTTTCGCTAATACTGTGACTATAGAGAGGAAAAACACGGCCGAGGTTGAAAACCTTGGTGGCGTCCAACGACTCCGCCGAGGTGGAGCGTGTCACGCGTAAAGCTGCAACACGGGCTATGGAGGGTGATATTGTTCAGGCTGTGGAAACTTTGTGCGAATTGAAAGGTATCGGGCCTGCAACAGCGACAGGTAGGTGAGTGGATACCAACCATTCGATGTCAAGTGACAACACTGTAGCAATCGCATGCGCCTTCACGGATAATATCGCCTTCTTAGCGGATGAGACAATGGAGATGCTCAAAGATCGATTGGGCAAGGTTGATTATACCATAAAGTATTTTCGCGCATTCCATGAAGAAATCAACAACATCACTGCCTCCTTGAATGAGGATGTCGACGCAGACACAAAGAGCGGTAAGTCATTGCCATCGGTGTCCCCCCAACTTATACAGTGTAGGTCCATACTCTTGCAAAGACTTTGGACAAAGTCTTTGGAGCCAATTTCACTGCAAAAAACTCTCATTGGATGATGAAAATCTTTCTGGTTCCAAAGAACCTGCTACTGATTTGAAACGGGTAAGGAACAGCACACCCAGTTTTCCATAAATCTTATGCTGGCATCTCACAGAAAAGTGACACTGGAGACAGACATGTAAAAAATGGTAATGCTGTAGACAGGAAAAAGTCGAGAATGAAGTGAACATATTGTACACAAAAATATCTCATCAACGTGTTTCGAGTATATGCATCTATTACAGTGAAAATATGTACATTATTATTAGTTTGGAGAGATCCTGCAAACCCTTTAGGGAAGGTATTTTGGGTTCAGTCCCGCATCAAACTCCAGCAACATAATACTTTTATCTTGTGATACGCTAATAGACGTAAGCTCACGATACAATTGCATTCTGTACTTTTCACTCACCTTATGAGTTTGCCAGCGGAAAATTGTAGATCGAACACCCAGCTAGAGTGCCCAGACTCAAAACGGAGAAGGCTCTGTCCTGTAGCACGATCCCACACTCGGATGGATTGATCATAGCTACCACTCACAACCTAGCACATGTGCGTTAGACAGTGTCTTTCGACTTGCACCCTTTAGCTTCTTACTCGTTCCTCGTCAAAATGAAGCGTGCGCACAAGATCGGTGTGGCCTTCCAGTGTCTGCAGACAATCTCCCGTTTCCACGTCCCAGATCTTAATGGTATTGTCATTCGAGCCGGACACGATGATCTTGCCGTCATACTGCACGCAAGCAAGTCCCCGAGAATGACCTACAAAGTTACGAATACACTGTCCGGTCTGCAGATTCCACATTTTGATTACCGCGTCTCCGGAAGCGGACACAATCTGGAATAGTGTCAAACGACATCAACTAATTCGTACGACCGCACCCACATTATTCCCCTTCAATTGCACCGTATTCACTGGACCACCATGACCAGTCAACACGTTGAGTTGAGCACCGGTAGACATATCCCAGATACGTATAGTGGCATCCTTGGAGCAAGTGACTAAGATGTTGTCGACAAAGCACAGATCAAGAACCCCCATCTCATGACCCCTTAGCACATGAATTTGCTGCATCGTCCGAACATTCCATATGACCACAGTCGTATCTGAAGAACCGGAAGCCAGGACATTGTCATCGTATTGGAGGCATAGAACTGAAAGCCGGTGAGCCGTTACTGTTCGATAGCACCTTCGTGTCCGTATATCCCAAAACTTGATAGTACGATCTCTGCTACCGGTGACGATCTACCGAGCGGTGTTAAGCAGCAACTTTCTCAATTCTGCGGCCAATCCTCACCTTTTTATCGTCGAACTGTAGACAATACACACTGTCTTCGTGACCTCTGAGCGTACTTGACTTCACTCTGCCATTCTTCCAGTTGTAATCTAAGATATATCTTGTCTTCACCGCCTCCTTCCAATCAAAATGCGTTGGCTGAGATGTAATAAATAAAGATTCCGAATTCTTCGGTCTCCGCCAACGGAGAGAATAAAAATGTCGCCAAATCGCCGGTTCCTGAGTTAACCGAAGCCAAGTTTTGGAAACTGTTGACATCCTGGCGACCGTAATGGGTTCTGTGAAACGTATAATTAACAATGACAGCTCGGATGGAAGCAAAGCCAGGAAATCTACAAGCAGATCCCTTTAGAGTGCGAAGAACATGCAAACAGCAGCACCTACCTAGGCGAGGCCCAACGTCTTCTAGAGCACTAATGGTTTTCTGGAAGAATCCCTCATCAATGCGCATATGTCGTGTCGATGAACGGCGAAAGGTAGATGTAATCCGGCGCTGTTTCATTTTACGCAGACCTGCTTTAGACGCGTGTCCAGGACGATGACTGGCAAGGGATGTAGTAGCGCATTTTGTGTCAACTGCCCATGGTATAGGAGTCGCTTCCTCCATGGCGATGTCAGAGTCACCATGGTTGCCGTCATCTGCGCTTCTGTACATGCTGAAACCCACAAAGCTCCTGCTTATATAGTCCAGAAGCCTCGCTCTGAGAGATGCCTTTCTAGAGACCTCTCGCATGCTGTCCTTGTTCACTTCTTCAGCATGTAGAGCAAGATGACACGAAACCTCCCCGCTTCAGGATTTAGGGGAATGAGCTTTCCTTTTTGGGATGAAAGCATGCCTTGCCTGACGCGGTGTCAACGGAGAGAGCGCGCGTACACAGCGTTAGCCGTCTAATGAACATATACGATACAGTGCTCTAGCTCATAGCGGACTTAATGTCCATCAACTCTCACTTTATCTTCTCTCTGACTTCAACGGTTGCCCATGCCCAAATCCATAAATTTCGTGTTTTGAAAGTGCAGTGACCTTATGCCATCCGCCGATGAGCAATTTGCTCAAGTCGCATGGTGCTTGACGCACTGGGAGGATGAAGGACGGGCTGAATTGTAAGAGAGATCTGTTTCAGCGCGTCCAAAACTGAACTAACATGTCTGCTATGGCGCAATTATAGGGGGAAGGCCACCGGTGAGGTACTGCATCAGCTAAGCGACGAACCGTCCACGTCGTTGACGGCTTTCCTACACGCCCTTGTGTCGCGCGCAGTACACAATGATGAAGAATTGGCTCGTGTCCAGGAGCTTCTCCAGACGATCCTTACCGAGAACTCACTCTCTGTGGAGCGGCATTGCAATCTGGTGGATACAATTATCGATGTCGTTTGGGAAAACGATGTTGCCTTACAGGACACCCATGATCATTGGGCAGCACGCGTGAGTGTTGGCAAGGCAACTCCTGCAGTGATATCTGCTGAGGACGACAAGCGTGAACGTCTGAAGAAGGTAGCCCACTTTCTGGCGGTAGGTGTAGACATGACGTTCTGGGTGCAATTCGCTCATTTATATTAGTATGGAAACGCAGGCGGTGACGGCCACCAGGTATGTTTCTCGACTGTCTCAATTCCAATAACCGTAACATCGACCCGACCTCGTGTGCAGTTTATACCGAAACACCTCCTGATCGAGAGATGGGAAACAACACTTTTGGCAGAGTTGGGACTAATACCTGATCGCGCAGCCTTCGAAAAGAAATTGATCAGAACGAACACGGCTCTTTTGTAAGTTTCTGGGACGAAACGGCATTGCCTAACCTAAAGCGCTTTGCAGGTACAAGCAACAGAAATTCAATCTTTTGCGGGAGGAGTCGGAAGGCTACTCGAAACTTTTGTCAGGAGTGGCTACGCAAGCTGCACAATACCAACCGTTGGATGGAGTCAATGATGGCATAACAAGGGCCATACAAAATATGCAAAGTCTGATTGGTGAGTTTCTTCAATTTGCTTAGTACTCCATCTTAACGCCGGTATCTGATCTCCTTCGTAGGCTACTTTGATCTGGATCCAAATCGTGTTTTAGATCTTATTTTGGACGCCTTTATTGCGAATGTGGATAGTCAGCACGAGTTTTTCTTACGGCTGCTGGAAGCTTCGCCATGGGCAAAAAGAGATACATCAGCAACGTCATCGCAACGCACAAACCAAATGTTCCCCTCAGTAGACAACCATGCTTTTGCAAGCAAAGAAGGCATATTTGCCCAAATTTTAGCGTTCAAGTTTAAGTTCTATCAGGTAACTACATCTTACTCTGTCAGTATAACGGGTTCTAATCTACATTCAGCAAGAGGAAAATTTCGGAGACGAGCCATCAGGACTTTTCCTTGTCACGGCTTTGCTCATCAGCAAAGATTACTTGTCTATCCTCGATATTTACGAAAGTGTGAGTGAAAGTTGACTTTCCCTCCTATAGGCTCACAATATAACCGTGTCTTAGTTGGCCCCGAACGATACAGAGCTCGAAGCGGAACAGGGTGCATGGCGAAAAAGCTTACTCGACAAAGCCAAAACAAGCGGTGGAGGACTTTTGGCTGTTTGTATCTGCGTCCCATGTTGATGAATGCTGTCTAAAACTCATGCACTGTAGTCGTACGCACCGTTGGGTGACGATCCTAGGGAGAGCCCCAAAGCTACTGCCAACTCGGATGTGCCCGAATCTGCAAAAGACGCTCAACCGGTTAAGAGGCGTACCAATCAGAAAATGGAGATCCTCAAAGCATCCCTGCTCCTAGGCGATTTACCGAATGCAATGTTCTTTCTCTACAAGCAAAGTGAATACACGGGCTCGGAACCTGATGTCGCCATACTTCTTTGTCGAATTGTGCACGCTATGCTTGAGCCAGTTGATATCGCATACGGCTCAAATCGAGATGAGTAAGCACACCTCTCGTTTTCATGGAAGATCGCTTAAACCAATCTGGCTTTAGAGCGAACGACACTTCCAAGTCGGGCCAGTCATACTTTCAATATGAGGGCTGGTCGGATCGCATTATCACTTGCAACACATTCGAGGACATTCAAACCTACGCCCTTCCGATTCTGAGATTGCTGGGATGCCGCATTTACCATGACATGCCTTTGTATTCTAGACTTTGCCGGATAGGGAATGCGGTGTTGCGTCAAGTGAGTTTAAACCTCACGCCAAGGTTGAGTACTGACTATGAATGTTCGCTCATCACTAGGATCCTGGCAACACAAAGGCCGTTTGGAACACAATCTTGCGACAGAATCTCATTCCAGCAATAAGTTTAGTCTACGCCAATCCCGGTATGATCCACGAATTGTGGACTATCCTCGAGCATTTCCCTTACACAGAACGTTACGCGTTATATGGAGAATGGGACGTCGATATGTATAAAAAGATTCCGGAGCTGAAGCTAGCCAAGGCGGAAGCGGAGAGGGAAGTGAAAGGTGCAATGCGAAGGCTCGCGAAGGAGAACGTCAAGCAGCTTGGAAGGCATCTTGCGAAGATCTGTCATTCAAATCCTCTCGTTGGTTTTTCGATTATGCTTGATCAAGTACAAGGTTATGATAACCTTGTTTCTCCGGTCGTTGACGCCTGCAAATACCTCACCCAATTTGGTTATGACGTCTTAACATACGTTATAATCGCTAAGCTTACTGGCGACCAGGGACCGGGAAAGCGAGCCAAGAGTCGTTTGAAGGAGGATGGAATAACACATTCGGACTGGCTTCAAGGTGAGAAATTTGTTCCTTCAGAGAGTTATATGCTTACGATCGTATCAGCCTTGTCGTCCTTCTGTGGAACATTGTTTCGAAAATATCCAATGATGGACTGTGGTCCACTACTGCAGTACTTGGTCAACCAGTTAGTCGACCACAGCACAGAGGATCTTATTATTCTGCGGGAATTGGTGAACAAAATGGCTGGTATAGAGGTTCTCTCGCATTATTCCGGAGCACAGATAGAAGCAATGGCCGGTGGAAGTCTCCTCAGGACGGAAAGCTTGTCTTCCGACGCCAATGATCGAGCCAAGGGGAATAAGCGCAGCGCCACGCGTTTAATGAAGAGTCTGAAAGACAACAATTTAGCTTTTCCACTGCTAGTATTGATTGCTCAACAGCGCGAAATGTGCATATTCAAAGACTCTCTTTCGCAAGTCCGCCATTTGAAATTACTCGGAAACATGTTTGATGAGGTAAGTGACGGCTAACGGATACCAAGAATTGCTATTGCAAACTGCTAATCGCCTCGATGCGTTTCCAGTGCCATACTGTCATGCTGCAGTACATGGAGTTTTTGAACAATTTCATGGAAGAGTCGTCGTATATCGAAATGTTACCCACTTTGACGACATTGCATCAGTCATACGGTCTGCCGATGGAAATTTGTCACCACTTTTTGAGGCCACGCAACATACTAGCACTACGAAAAAGCTTGCAGGCATCGCCTGGGGACAGCGAAGAAGTTGACAAGCCAAAAGTCATTGATGAGTGTGAAGAAAATAACGCTCAATCGGAAGGCCGGGAAGCGATAGCCTCTCCGCAGACTATATCACAAAAGGAAATACGCGATCTATTACCACGTAATGTCTGGAATGCCCTTAGGTGAGTAGGCTTTTAGTATGGTTAGGTTCAGCAGCTTATATTGGCGGTTTTAAGCCCATCTTTTTATACACTCTTTTGGAGCCTAGATCTATACGACATTCATGTCCCCCGCGAACGGTATGCGGCAGAGATTGCAAAACTTCAGCATACACTGCAGCAGCTACAAGATGATTGGTCGGAGCTGGCAAAAGTAACGTTTTTACCAGATTGCGTGACTATGTGCGCATGTGCTCATCCAAGGCATCTTGTAGGGGCTTAATCCGAGTAACCGAAAGCGGCTTCTGGAGCGGACCACCGTCGCGTTAGAATCCTTACAGCGTGAACAGAATGCGCAGGAAGAGAACCATCGAAATGTTCTCGCGAAGTTGCAAGCTGAGAAGAGCACGTGGTTTACCGATGGTAAGTGAATGAAATAAATGACTTCGGGATCTTTAAAAGCGTCTATTAGCCTCAAGCAGGGGAGATATTGCTGCGGAGTTCATACAACATTGCTTGCATCCAAGATCGATGATTTCGGCCAAAGATGCCATATTTTGTGCTCGAATAATACAATTAATGCACTCCATGGGCACGGAGAATTTCTCCAGTCTTACACTGTATGACAAGGTAAGGGTAGGTTGTGAGGGCGAACAGATTGTTGACATCATTCAAGCTTCTTGCGGAGTATGTGAATGCCGAGATATATCTGCGTACCGAAGCAGAAGCGGCGATATATGGTAAGGAAGTTGTACTCTTGGAAATCTCCCATTTATTGCTCAATTTCATTTTGGAATATTATTTCAGGCCACTTTCTAAGCGAGATTCTTTGGAATTTGACAAAATGGCATAGAAGTAGTGACCTGTATCAACAGGAAGGCAAAGGCGGCCAAAATATCCTGCCTGGTTTTCAAAAGAAATGGAATGTGGGAGCAAATTCCAAACAGAACACAGTATTGGCAGACTCCCACCTACTGCAATACAATGAGTATCGACAAGTGATGTGGAAATGGCACTGCAAGTTGAATGCGGTAAGTTGATATTCGAGAAATTTTACTTTTCCTTTCAGCTTTGAACTCAAGCCTCTTTCCTGCTTAATCAAGATTTTCGACGCGACTTTGACTTCAGGGCAACACCTGCGGATGCGCAACTCCATCATTGTCCTGACCCGCATAGAGCACTCATTCCCCCTTGTGCGCCAAATCGGTGACAAACTTCTATCTCGCATTAACGAAATCATTGACACAGAAAGCAAACAAGATCTGAAAGTACTTGCCAGAGGGTGCGTATCTGAGATATCGGATTGATCGCAGCTAAAATCAGTCTCCTCCCAGCTATAAGGCCATCTTAGACAAAAACAAACCAAAATGGGTTGAAATATCCGAGTTTTACGATTATAAGGTCAGTTTTGCATCACCTTTTGTGTCTAGTCTTGTCTGAACATGCAGCACGAAACGTGCGAATTTACGCTTAGGCTCGCGTCGTCCCATCTACTGAAAACACGCAGTCTTCCGCTGCCGATGATGTCCGGAAGGAACGAGACGAAAAAGAGGAAGTACCGAACGACTCCCGAGCGCCGCACGACAAACAGATGTCTGAATCAAAGCGCGACGAAGGTAGGGGCATTTTGTTCCGTAAGGTGTTGCGAAACTCTAGCTGACCAAACTGCGCAGAGCGTGTCAGCGATTCGACAATCCAGGACGATAAAGAGGAACCGAAAGACGAAAAATCAATAGCCGAGAATGCGACCTTAAATGAGCAGACTGCTGGCATGGACGTCGACTCTGTGCGAATAGCGGAACAGACACCAAAAGCTGGCCTTTCAAGATCATCATCCCCTCGATCCTCCTCAGGCGATGTAATTACACCCATTGCCGAATCTCCCAAAGTTGAAGATCGCGAGTCAAACAAGAAGAGAAAAATTCCCGAATCTATCGATCAGGCTCCTGGTACCTTAGATACGTCCAACTCAAAACGCGCCCGCAAGGAGGATGCTGAGGACAAGCCGATGGCAAATGAGGAGGACAAACCGCCCTCCGGTCCCCGAGCAGAACGAAATGAGGACAAGAAGGAAACAGATGGCAAAAGGCGAAGGTGAGGCGGTGTGCGAATTAATATTGATATTAATTTACTTACCCGATGCTTTCGAACAGCGATTCCCGCACAAGCTCCTACCAGGACCGTGGTTCCCGTAATGCCCGGGAGGAGAGAGATGTTGATGCATGGAGCAGACGCAATGGCAGAGAGCATACACATAGAAGGGATGACGATCGGGACAGGGCTCATGGGGACAGAAGGGATAGGAGATACAGAGATGATAGGTCATATCGGGACGAGAGAAGGCAGCGGGATGACCGTGCGTATAGGCGACGATGAACAAATATCTTGAGTTGCTTGTACAGCCATACATCTGTAATTGAAAATGTCGCCTTATTGGCGAAAGATCGAATAGATGTACGTAACTTTACAATCATGTAGCTCGCGTTGAAGGCAAACCAAGCTGAAGACTGCAGGTCGAATCGTCGATGATGCAAAATTCTGCGTCGTTGCTCAAGGGGCGATTGACACTCATTGAGCCAGTATGTTACGACCACTAGCTGTTATGCGGTATCCTGTCGTTTGCTTCCTCAATGACGCACAAGCCTTACAATATGGCCCCAGGTTTGACCGCCCGAAGCAACGAAAGTGCTGGGGGCCTTGCTGCATCACATTCGTAAAGACTTCTTTCATCATTACTCAAAGAGTATTTTCATTTAACGAGGTTGAATAAATGTTATTGCTCGCCATCACTCAACGATGCACAGCGGTTCTGGCTGCAGCTGGTGAAGATTTTGCAACCTACAGTGCTTTATTCACCATGCCTTATTAAGTGCAATATAATGAGACGTTAGCACAGGATATGGCGACAATATGATCGTCTCAATTGGGCTCCTTTCATTAAGCAATGAAAGGTGAGGATCTGGGGCAAAGGGAGGTAGATGTTTGCTCGACGAGATTATTCAATGTGTTTCCGTGTAATGACACGCAAGTACAAGCATGTCATGAAGCTGCTATATCCAATTTCTGGACGCCAATTTCTCCACAGTAGAACGACATTTTCACGGGGAATCAAGGAGTATCAGCCTGAGCAGACACCCATACGGGACATTGGTTATCTGCGTACGCATAAAGCATTCCTGCTTTGCCCGCAACTTGTTAGCTATCTCCGGCCTTGTGTGATATGCGTATAAGTCTCAAATAAGGAGCATTTTTGAGCTTCGCTTCTAACAGCCGTGCGACTTCATAGCTCCTGTCGTGAACGCAGCCTTATGTAATAGGAGATTGAGGATACAGCAACAAGGCTTGAATAAGTATTCAGCATGCACAGAGTGTTGAAAAGTAAGTATGCGTGATGACATTGTTAGTCTTCTGAATTAGGCCTTGCGTATAATTGAGCAAGCAATGGGCCTGAGCGAGACTAGCTTCTCCATTCTGGATACCTTTGATGACTTCTGTCGTGACACGCAGATATCAATCTCAACGACCGTGTAAGTCTACAGCCTCAGGTGCATATCATAACAACCTGCCCTCCAAGCTCTATCTATGGCACTTTGCCCTACATCTCGAATCTGAAGTTTGCCGCTTGGCCACTACGACTCATGAGCACTGTCCCAAAAACGTTTTCCTATTCTTGTCAATCGCAAAGCCCAAGGACCAATTCTTATCCGACTCTATCATGGCCAACGCGTCATCTGCTCTCTCATGTTTTACTTTGATCTTTCGGCGGATGCCTTGGCCGTTAACCCATTTGATTATGTTCATAATCAGCGGCTTATGCCTCGCATTTCCCGTCCATTATCAACAAAGAGAAGGATCCTAGTTCCTGGTCCTCCCAGTCCCGTCTCGGAATACCTGACAGCACTTGCGGCTCTGTCTTAGTCCAAACGCCTGACACTTACAATGCATACAGGACTCTCGGATCTGATCTAATGTGAAAGTACCTACAATTTGCTTGTATGGCTACTGTAACGTGACGGCAAATCAATTTCTTCTGGCATTTGACTGGCACATTGTCTCACTACAAATTGGAGCATGTTGGGAGTATGCGTTGGATCTCTCAAGGACGCTCAGATTACTGTCTGTTTGGACTACTACAGTACAGTATATACTGTAGAACAGCTTGATAAATCTCTCAGCCTAAAGTGCCGCCGAGTTGATGCTTGCGCGGTCAATTTTGACAGCAGTTGACGTGTAGATGTACTGTACTGTTAGCTCAGGAGCAGCAACAGGAAAATGAGACACGCACAGAGTAGTGGCAGTAAGGCACTCAATTTACTGTAAAGTTTTGTCAAAGTTACAGTAGCAAGGTACTGTACAGTATAAAGGAAAGTACATTGATGGAATCCATTTGACTCTGAGCAAATGCAACAGGACTCAACCTTCAAAAGGAAGAGTTGACGACACGCAAAACAGACTTACAGTACTAATGTACAGTATGTTTATTTCAAGGTTCCAGTACTGGAGCATACTGTACAGCAAAGTTCGCTTCTTTTAAGGATTGAGTAATGTTTGCGACTCGTCAGCGTTCCGTATCGGTAAGCTTCATTGATACTGTACGAGTAATTCATTGCTATTTTATCTATAAGACTTATCGATACTGTATTGTCCATTGGCACTCAGGCAAAATCGTGGTACGCCAGACAATGTGCAACGAAGATTATTGCTATACAGTATACAGTACTGCGGTACTGTAGATGCCTAGTAGGGTTCCGAATCAATGATACATTACAATATACAGTACAGTACATTATCGTTAACGAAAGGCAACAAATTCCTTGCTGATACTGTACAGTATACTGTATCGATATCATGCAGCCGTATCGGCGCTGTAACTACTCTATCGATAGAGCTACTGTAGAGCCCATATCATAACGCTTGTCGATACGGAACTTACTGTACTGTGATCCCGAGATCCAATGACTTTCAGCTACGGTAAAGTTACCTTCGCGTTTAAACAGCAATCCACAAGCCTTACCGTGCGCGGAAATGCCACCAAGAAACTTGGTACAACTTGGATTCATTTTATGTTCCTCAGAATACTGTACTTACTGTATACTGTACAGTATGTCTTAATAATTTATGTACAATAGTGCAACATAATCTGCAGAGGGTGCTTAGTATACTGTACAGTAAATTACTGTAGAGGACCGAACTAAAAGAATAATCATCGACGTTTACAGTACTGTAGGGTACGGACCCTTGGCTACTTCACCAGAGACCTACAGTTTTCAAGGCTGCTGATCCTTACAGTACTACAAAGCCTACAGTAAGTCGCAAGAGCTGCCCACAATTTACCGTACTGTAAGTGGTCACAGACTTCCTGCTGTGCAGTACCGGCATTGGCCCTTTCCGAACGATATGATACTATACGTTATACAGTACTGTATATGTACTGTATAACGTACTGTAGAATTGAGCGCTAAGGTGTCCGAATGAGGAAATCAGCGCTGACTCGGATAATTTTGGAGTCATTGTACAGTACAGTAAAAATGGGATTATTGGGGAATAAGGAAAAGCAACACTTCGCAGGTCGTTCCTTAAACGGGAGTGAGTGGACGAACAGAACGACGTGGAAAAGGTTTGACGACGCGTTAACTGTGATGACGCCTCACAAGGTCGGCACAATACTGTTACTGTATTTTGCTGCCTGTAGAAAGCGATAACTGAATGGTAAAATAAATGGAATTGTTCCTATTAGTCAGTCGTGAAGTTAATTAAATACAACAGCCTTAGGATTGATTAAGAGATGGGAGTCGGGTTTCTCTACTACAGTACAGTACAGTACATGCCCACAATAAAATCAAGATTGCGGTACATATTATTTGTACAATACAGCGCTGTTCTGCAACAATTACTGTATATTGTAGATTCTTTCCCTTGGGCTCTTTACTACTGTACAGTAGGTGGTACCATTAATAGTTGACTTCACTATCCCAGAATTGCGCAAAAATGTAAGAACTTCAGTAGTACAGTAAACCTTTTCGTCTGGTGGTGTAGAATAGTGAGATTTCAGTGTTACCGGGGTTCAACGTGCTGTGATTGAACAGTCTTATCATTCATTGACCAATTAGGGGAGCCATACAGTAATTGATTGCAAATGTTGGCGATGAACGTGTTCATGAAATATCCTCTTCCTCCCAATACTATGCAATACTGTACTGTATAGTATGACAGTACTGTACAGTAAACAGGATATAGGATACTGTAAACTCGAGGCCAACGGTCGCAGACTACACTAATTTGAGTCTTGCGAATGGTACCGTACTGGAATACCGGATACTGTATATTGTACACTATTGACTTATTTTCTTTATGTACAGTACTGTACGGTACAGTATTTGAGAATTCGAAGTTGCTAGAAAATTTACAATACCGTGAGAAGTTTTGCTAGTCAGGATCGAAGTAGTTACTCTGTTCTATCGTAAAATCGACATAATTCAGAGTATCATGAAGGACGATCGAATATTGTAATCTACATTTGGATACTGTAGCAGTACTCTACTGTACGTTTTTTGTCCTAGTGTTTCTGTGTAGAACGGGATCTTTGTTCTAGCATGCAATCTCTACAGTATATTACAGTAAAAGCTCTTAGCAAAGCTATGAAATCGTGCGTGTTATTCAGCTGCTGTAGCTCTTCTTCGTTGAGTGCATACTGTAATTTCAACAAACTTACAGTACACAATTGCAATAAATGACAACGCTGTTGGGGGATAATGGTGGCGAATCTCTTACGATATCAAAGAAAGGCATGTACAGCACTATAGGGGAGCTGGGGAATGAGATGATTACTGCACAGTGACTCACAACACTGTCCGAGATTTCTGGAACTTCGTCTTGGAAGGGAATATCTCTAGATCTACCTTAGTATCACCATCTCAAGCTTCGGCCAGGGCAAGTCGGACAGTATTCAATAGTGTTGTACCGTATACGCCTACTTTTTAGCTTCAATGGCATCCTTGTGAGTTGCAAATTCTCAAAAACTACAGTATTACTGTACCTTGCTTGGTGTAGCAGTCTGGCAAATTTGCTTGCCAGACAATGCGTGAGGAAGATCAAGTATTTAGATTCCAGAAATATAATTAGATTGGAACCCTCTGGTTTACTTACAGTATCTGCTAACGACCTCGAGTCGTCCTAAGTAATTACGTTGGACTACAGTAGTTCCACCTAGCCTCATCCTAGTTTGTCTTGTGCGTACTGTATACTGTATGTTCTCATCACATCGCGTTTCCCCAGAAGAACCCGGTAGCACACCCCAGAGATCACCCAGAGACGATTCCTCCACCGACGGTACTGCAACTTTTCTAGACGCTGTACCAGCCCGAGAAGCACATCCGGCATCGAATATGGAGGCCCCGACATGCAGACGTTATTACATTCCATTACACAGCAACTTGCGCAGATGAATTCATGATTGAAGAACATCTAATCTCATGAACCCATCGCATCATCTGCAGCCACAGACGAACCCGAGCCTAAGCCACAAGCCATCACAAACTCAATGCGCTCAAGTTGGACCGACCGCCTTACCTTGATGAACTTGTGTTGGTGTATATTGACGATACGTTAGTCTTCTGACGGAACAAGCAAGACCATTTAAAGCATTTGTGGACGGTGTGTGAAACTCTGCGGCGCGAGAAGCTATTTTTGCGAAACGGGAGCAAATATAAATTCTTTCGCGACTCGGTGCAATACCTAGGTCACGTCATTACGAGAAACGGAGTGCAGGTCAATGCAGAAAAGATCAAGACCCTTACGCAATGGCCAGTACCGAAAGATGTCCACGAGATACGTGCTTTTCTAGGATTAGCAAACTACTACCGGCGTTACATCTGGGGCTTCGCACACATGACGAGCTCACTCACCAATCTCACGAAGAAAGAGCAACCGTTTGTCTGGTCCCCGGAATGTCAACAAGCATTTGCCGAGGTCAAACCCGCGTTCACAACGAATCCCTCCTGGACATTTCGGACACCTAGAAATCATTCCTATTTGTCGCCGACTCCCCCGGATACGCAACCGGTTATACGCCGATGCAAGAGATGCCCAATGGATATCGCCATGTCGCGTTTCACAGCCATAAACTCTTTCGAGACACGCTACGCAATTCATGAGAAGGAGTTGCTATTGTGTTCGCTTTGCGAGAAGAGCGAGCTTACCTTCACGGCGCAAAAACCACGATATTCACCGACCACAAGTTGATAATCTGCATTCCCTCCACAGGGCACTTCATCGGTCGCCAGGCCCGCTGGCAGGAAATTAGTCGCCGAATATGACATCGAAATCCTTTACAAGCCAGGCAAACAGAACGTGGTTGCCGACGCCAGCTCGCGTCGCGCCGACTTCCAGCCGGCACAAGGAGAAGTCGAACTGCACGTGAATACCTATGACGTGGTCAGTTTCGATTTCAAAGAGCAGATTCGCATGGCCTTACGGGGGTGACCCCGCTTTCGGAGACCAAGGGTATCTTTTGAAGGAAGGTGAGAAGAATGAGGAAGGCATTCAAAAAGTGGAAGGCTTACCAGTGCGGAACACTCTCATCATGATCCCAGCAAACAAAGAGCTTAGGCAGCGTATTCTCTTGGAACATTATGCTACTCCATTCTCAGGACACCTCGGGAAAGATAAACTTTTGGCACACGAAACGGAGACTGTTTAGGTGGCCGAATATGACGAACGAAGTCCGTGACTTTGTGAAAGGATGTGCAATCTGTCAAAGAAGCAAATCGTTGAATACACACCCAGCCGGTTTGTTACAGCCACTACCTATACCCAAGAAGAACTGGACCGATCTCTCTCTTTGGACTTTGTGGTACGATTACCGAAGACGAAGAACGGACACGATGCAGTGTTTGTGGTGGTCGACCGCCTAAGCAAAATGGCGCACTTCATCCAGATGACAAGAACGCATCAGCAAAGGACATCGCCATCTTCCTTGTGAACAACATCTTCCGCCTCCAGGATATGTCTAATTGCATCGTGAGCGACAGGGATCCTCGGCAGACCAGCATCTTTTGGCAAACCCTCACCAAGGCTCTGAGGACGACGCTGAAAATGAGCATCGCGCATTCCGGCACCAGTCGGATGGACAGACGGAGCGCACTAACCGTACCATGGAACAGATGCTAAGAGCCTTCGTTGGCCCACGTCAGAGAGACTGGGATGAGTATATCGCGTTGGTAGAATTTGCGTACAATTCGGCAAGACAGGCATCCAGTTTGAAGACCCCTTTCGAAATGATGACTGGACAGCTAGCTACCTTTGGTGCCAAGTCCGTAGGACTGGACGCGCTATTGGATGTGCCAGCCGCGAAGGACATGGTAGACACTATCCAGCAAAATATTGCAGACGCAACGGCTGCCTTGAAAAAGGCTCAGGAATGCCAGAAGAGGAACGCTGGCCAAAATCGTAAAGACGAAGAATATGCGTAGGAGACCGCGTGCTGTTGTCTACAGCTAATTTGCACCTCGTCAATCAACCAGCAGGCACCGCGCTACATTGGCCTTACGAGGTCAAGGAGAAAATTTCCTCTGTCGCCTACAAATTAGACTTACCAGTGCACATGAACGTTCATCCTGTGTTTCATGTTTCTTTGCTCCAAACCCTACTTCACCAGCGATCTACAGTCTGACGACGCTCGACCTCCCCCCCTGGTTTGACGACGAATCGCAAGACTTGGAATGGGAAGTCGAAAGCATAGTGGGGACGTCGATGGCGAGGCCGAGGGCGCAACCGGCGATTACAGTAGCTTGTGAAATGGAAAGGATATCCCTCCGAGGACAATACGTGGACAGACGAAGCCGAATTAGCACACGCGCAGACGGCATTGCGGCAGTTCTTGGATCAAGAGGCTCAAAGTGCGTCTAGCGACGTATCAATTTGACTTCCCGTATACTGTACGTGGAGACAACGTCTTTCGAAGAAGGGGATGATGTAGCACTCTGGCGATTTGCATGCCAGACACTGTGTGACGTAGAGAGCATTAGTGTTTGGATTCCGGATTTGTCATTGGATAAAGGAACCTTCTTGTTTACTTATCTGCTAGCGACCTCGAGTCGTCACAAGTCACTTCAGTCTCATTTATTGTCCTTAGATTCGCAATATTTGGATGTAGGGAGTATCGTACTGTAGTCACTCTTAGCAACCATCTACAGTATACAGTGGCAATCAAAACCGTCCCAAGGATTGCCTAATTTGGCTTTAACCAGCCATTGCG
>MVBO01000043.1:5113-87385 GCA_002261195.1 Bifiguratus adelaidae
AGCATCGCCATAGTACTGGTGAGCTTGTCCTGCCAAGGGCGGCTCGACAAACTCGGGTATATTCATCTCAAACGACGATATGACTTGAACCGCCATGGTTGTTCAGAAGAGGAAGAATTCCCTTTTTTAGAATGTAGTGATGAATAGATGTCTATCCAGTTGTCCCTTCTGTTAGTTCTATGATACGTCTCAACTTCCGTTCAGCAGCGGCGACAATGGCCTGTAAATCATCTGCACTTGTCAGCACCTCATCGTGGTCGAGAATAGATAGAATGGACGATTTGTGATCCACCCCAGAGGCTTGAGGGGATGATGGCGCGTTTGGCACGTCTTGATCGACCGTCTTGATCCATTCCCATACCTTGGCTGCCTCCTCCTTCTGTAGATTTCGCATTGTAAAGCGACTGATTCCCCTATCATATGAACCATGCGATAGCTCCTTGACTACAAATCCTAGTCGGAGATACACAAGCCAGTTGATCCAGATACCCAATAGTACGGCGAAAAGAGCCAAGTGAAACCAGGTAATGGATATATCTGGAGTGTGAAATGCCAACTTTGTGATGACTCGTGAATCGGGTTGTAGATTAGTAAAAGACTGAGGATAGATTCTGGAGAGAACATTGGCGATTGCGGTGGTTATGGTGCCGCCAATGTCCTCGGCGAGTATGAGGTACCGTGATTTATCAGCATTGACCGGATGATGTTGTCGGTCATGTTGTTCCTTCTGAGGAGAAGCATCCGCAGTATTGGAAGCATCTTTTTCGCGCATGCTTCTTCGCTTAGGACGGTTAGTGTCCTTCTCCGATCCCGTAACGTCCTCAGAGCGTTTCCTTGAATGGCTCGCAATGTACGCTTGGAGCGCCTTGTCTAAATTGCGAAAGTAGGTTGTTTGACCTTCCAACGTCCCTTTTTCAATCGGTGCTACGCCAGTTCATTAGACAATGCTATGATATATGTGTTATTCCCAACTCACCTTTCAGCCAGCTGCTTTTAGTCCACTCGATCGAGAAGCTAACAATCAGTCGGGCCCTTGACGGGCTTGCCCACATTATGCATGTACGTGTCTTGACATAGAAGGAACTTCCAGACGGCACATCGGGCGTTGATGTCGTCGTAATGGTTGTGATATGATCTAAAGGATCGTTCTCAATAACCTCGTCCGTCAAATTGCAACGTGTCTGTTTTGGACCTATGATATGGTCAGCTTCTGCATTATTGCATATTGAAAGACATACCCATCGATGCGTTCAGTTGCTTGATGTAAGTACTTGTGCGCTTATTGTCTGACCAAGTTCCGAATTCGATCTCTGAACAGCGTGTGATAAATTAGTCAGAATTTGCACGTAGCAGTTATTGTGCTTGTTGACACACCTTGAGCCCCTTCCTTGTCCCGTAAGTAATCTTCCACAAATCTTCTCTTAAATATGATATCCCAAAGCCGCTGTACTGAGCACGGATATGTCGTGTCGAGACAGGCAATCTCGGATGAATGGGTATCGGCAGAAAGACACGAACACGTAGTGGGTTCAGCGGGTGCGTCAATCATCTCGTCAATATCATCAGAATCATCTCCTGGAGAGATACTCGCTACAAGAAATTGCTTGGTTTATACCCGCGCGATGAAATGCGCTGTGCAACTTACATCGACGCATGCTGCTTGTATCGTCGCCATTGATGGACTTGTTGGAGGCGCGCAAGGGACGCATGTACCGCAAGCCCGGATGACAGCTACGCCAAATCTCCACAAGTTGATCATATACGACGTCACGTGTCAACAGCGAGGCGAAAAAATGTTTGGCATGTAATGTTGATATTTGTATTGCGTTCGGGAAGATGCGAGCATTCATGCGCTTCTCAATCGAAACAATCTCTGAAAAGCCAATGACAAGCTATGCAAATGAAGTGGGTGAGCTCAAAGAGGACTATGTGATCGAGGGCAACATACCGTGGTCACCCATCCGAATATATTTGCATTGAAGCAAATGTTGTTTTCGGAAACGTACAGGCGTCCTTGGACAAGGATTTCCTTTTGATAAGCGCAGCCATAATCTAAAGGAAAAGCATGAGCAAATGACATTTGAGCGCTTGGGAGCCTTGCCTTCTATGAGATTGTCATCTTCCGGGACACTTCGAAATAATGCATGGAAATCGGCATTTCTCTTTTCAGATGCGAGCGGAAAGCCAGTGACGGAACTAACTGTGCGATCTATGGTTGCAGACGAGGAGTTTGTTGAATTTATACTCGCTGTGCGATGTGATCTTGTGGTCGCGAGGGGTGTCGTGATCGATGTGGATGGAAGAGCGGGAGCTGCAGATGTAGCTTCTGCGAGTAATGGATGAGTTGAGTTCTGGTCCAGGGGCAAATCCGTAGGCAAGTCAAGCGATCCTTTGCTGCTTCCTATAGTTGTGCTTCCAAGTGTCCCTGAAGACCCTGATTTCGCAGGTGTGCCGGCTAAAATGGATGCTCCAGGTTGCGACGTCTTCGATGTCGCACGCCCCTCATTGACCGATGGACTATCTGAAATGGTGACGGCTGATGTTCGCCGTTTTCCCGAGGCATATTCCCTATCTGCTGATAATTGAGGCGAAGCCTTTGGTGACGGGACTTGACGATGTTTGTGATCTGCCGGCTCTTCTGGCGCCGAGACTGATCGATGCCGACCATGTGTTTGCGGAAGTTTAAGCAAGCTGTTTGTTGGCTTGCTCGGCTTGCTCGGCTTGCTCTCTGAGGCTGCCCGTGGTTTTGAAGCAGGAACAGAATCATTTGAGTCTACATCGCTGTTTGTGCCCGAGTCGCCATAATCAAGGGCAAGTTGCAAAGCCCCATTGATCGGTCTGGGTTGCTTCAGCTCGGCGTTAGGAGTCAAGCTGCCAGACCTCGGATAAAAAGGTAGTGATTCTATCTCTGGCTGAGCTATAGGTGTATTCGGAGGGAGATCATCGTCGTTTAAGAGGTGCTCAAGCGTCAGCGAAGGTGCGGACGACGCTAATATGGAGTCGGAGAAGATGGCTGTGGTAGCGGGCGCGTTTGCATTCACCTGTGAGGGTGAGCTTCGGTTGGATCCAGTGCTATTTCCTCCTAGCGCTGATGCGTTGAGTGTACTCGGCGCCTTCGGTCTTGAGACGGTCTCAGACTCGTCACTGTCGCTGGTAACCGGGGTGATATCGCTCTTATCGGTTCGCTTCCGAACTCCGAGAGTGGAAGAGTTCTTCAATGGGCTCGTCATCATTATAAGCTAGCCAGCTAGTGCTCTTCCTGTGCGAGCTTCAGGCGCAAGTTGTGTGAGTGCAAAGGTCGACTCACCTCTTGGCGAAACTTATTCTTACCGAAGCGAGATGAAAAGGAGCTTGTGTGCTTCAGATGGCGCCAGGGCTCACCAACCACAGTGTGGATGGGCGTGTTGCGTTACAAAGGCGTGCAATGAGCAATGTGACAGGAACCTCCACTTCGTGGCTAAAGGCAGTCGCCAGTAACGTAGAGTGCACCAATTTCCACAAGCTCCGCTACTACCTAGGGTAGAAGAGAATGCGTCTATCGCTCCTAGCACAGTGCGGCAGTTGCGACAAGACCAAACACTCAACAAACACTTTCAGTCAATGAGGCGAATGCCATGTGCTCATGGACTGCGAATTGCGTTGGAAAAGCGAGAAAAAGCGCGCCAAAGCTTATTGTTTGCAAATTCCCTGTGGGATGCTACGTCAGCCAATGTATCATCTTGCGCGTTTCTTTTTCAACCGACTTGTCCAATTGGAACCATGTCTCACGACCATTAGCCAACGGATTTGTGTGAATGATGTCATGATCGAACGATAAAATGATACGGATCAGCGGTTTGACAACAGAAAAGTGCTTATCTCTGGAATACTGTTGTTGATCGATAAAGTGTTGCAGAACACTGCTATACTTCCACCTCACTTTTGCCATTCGCGAACGCCAATGCTGCCTCCAATGTTTTGAAAGCAAATGTACCATGTGAAAGACTGCGGATGTTTCCATTGATTCACATTATCCTTGTCTCACTGGTCATAATCTAGCGCTCAAAAGTTAACATAGGTCATTTGATCGAGATTTGCATCTATGTACCATACATGAAGGATTCATTCAATTTCAACTCATCGACCATTGTCTTCGGTAATAAAGGCAGTGTATAGACCATAATGTTCCGGCGGCGTCCAAAGAAGAAGGTGTTGCTAGAGTTCCCAAAGACATTAGAGGACTTTGGGTATTACATTACCGACAAAGGCTCCGTCAGGAACAAGGAGAACGGTAAGTTCACCACGCGTCGAATGCGTGCTCCGGGTCCAAGCCCAGCAAACAGGCCACAGAACTGGCAATAGAAACGACGACCCTTCCCAATGCCGGGCCGGCTGCTAATGTCGCCTTAGGAGAACCTTTCGACTTTGAACATTCGGAGGACAAAGAGTTCAACTTACAGCGGTCGGACGCTTTTACAGGTTGTTCTATCTCTCCTTCGGCTGTTGATTTCTAATGCTCGATTGCCGGTATTATTAGCGATTCTGAACAAGCTGGTTGATCAAAAACTAGTACAGGAACCTTACAACCTGAAAGCGGTGCAGATACCCACACATCCAGAAACTGGACAAGTTGCAGAGTGGTACTGCACAATTTACATGAGGTAACGCTCAATCAGGGGTATTCATCACAGTTCCTGACTCTTTTGGCACGCTAAAGCGAAAATGCAATGACGACAACCGACAAATTGCTCGTGATGGTTCCAGGGCTGAATATAAGGTTTGTACAAAATGCTCAATTCCAACAATGGTTTATCCTTCGACTATTTCAGGGTGGGGCAGTGGTCGCGGCGTTATATGGTGGACACCAATTTGGTGGTGAGTGATCCAAGCCAGATCAGGTTGAATTTCCCAACGCTCTAATGAGAATGTAGAAAGGCTCCGCCCTGGAGGCTATTAATTTAGCCAGGAAGCATGGTCACGAAGTGATGCTGGCCAATCCGAACGAAAATTTCTGGGTGAACGGTAGCGGAGAGGTAAGTAGGGGTACAAGCTTCGCAAGGTATTTCACTCATTTTCAATGGCCAGTACATGTTGACCAAACGTAGCAAAGACCCCCAAGCGATACCAGGCAAGTGCTCTTGAATATACGAAATTTGCCAGCCCACATCCAATCTGAACCATTTACAAAGCCATGGAGGATCCAGGCGCCCATTGCCGATATATCTTTGACCACTTTATAAGGTAATGAAACAAAAGCAAAAGTCATGAGGCTCATCTCCATGTTAGCAAATGCAACGCCAAGCAAATTTTCTTTCTCGTGCAATCCTATGCCAGTGTGTGCGTGCTCAGTTTGATGGAGCAGCACTGTGAGTGATATCCCCATAGTCGTCAATCTTTAACTCACCATGACGTTTAGTCCCCTTCTTTCAGGACAGAGTCAAGGGCATTGTCGTAGCACAGACTGTACACAATATTGACACGATCCATGAGCCTGACCACAAGACATGGATCCGGAAGGTAGGTACACTGTAGCACATCCAAGATTTCCGCACTGGCTAAATGTGTACAGCGTTGCCTAAACTGGTCAAGTGACCATGAGCCTTACTTGAGTATTTACAACGATGCCAGATTTGGATGTCTCACAGCCTCAGCGGGTAAGGTTACCAAACTGGTCAAACTCCGCTTACCCTTGGCACAGATGTTGATATGGCTGATGCGATCATTCCTAAAACACTATCCACCACACTAACCATATTTGATGGCCTCTCGCGTTCATACACAATTCCTGAACTAGCATCGCAATTTGAAACAGCGCTCGAAGACGTCGGGAGCGAGGAAGAGGCAGACGACGATGACGATGGAGAGGTTCATACTCTAGATTCCTTGCGAGCAGCGCAACAACGTCTCCATCAATAAATCGTAGCTCAGATTTATGCGTGACGTTGAATTCTCCTAAACCTTGCGCCACTAGTGATTGATCTATATTGGGGTGTGGCGTCGAGGGTGTAAGGCTTGCACTTCTTCTCGTCGTTAGCGATGAGTAGTACGGTCGCTCAACCGAGCATACATAGCACCTCGAATGGTGCTCAGAAGCGCCGTCGCTCAACCGACGTGCAAGAGAATCAGAAAAAGAAATCCTATCTGCCAACTCCGCAAACACCTTCGGTCCCTACCCTTGCGGAGGTGTCTCTGGAGACCCACGACTCGGCGGAAGATATAAAGAAGTCAGCTTCACCAGAGCCTAATGTACCGCTTTCTCCGCCGTCGCGACCATCCAATCGCTCGCCGGATAGCATCAAGGCGGAAGGTGTTCCATATGAACAAGGTCGGTCACAAGGCTGGGGTGCTGTTGCGAGTCCGGTTCAGCCACCGCGCAAGAATGGGCAGTTGCCTCCTTCATCACGACAACAACAATTTAGCGGCAGTTACGTGATTTCTCCCACGGAAGCGCTTCGCGAAAAGACGCCCCCGCAACATCCGCTTACACAGTCTAGCACCAGCCTCGCGCCGAGAGATAGACCCAAACATCCGCTCTCGAACAGCACGTCACCTACGCCTTCACCTTTGGACAATCATGCAGAGGTTTCCACCTCGCCCGTTGAGGAGAAGAAAGATATACATAAACAAGGAGACGCTAGCTTGGCTGATAGAGGACTAACAACCGATGCGCCGGCACCACAGCGGTTACCGCTTTTGAAGCCAAGGAGAGATGATTCATCTCAGGATATGGAAGTTGATGACGACGGGAAGCATTATCATTCGAATTCACTACCGGACTATTATCAACCGCCCCTATCCTCAAAGGCTTCCCGAACACATCGGGCGAATGCACGTCAGATAACACAAAGCGCCTCACCCACCAGTTTATCTGGCGCTGCAAATTTGACTCCTCATCGCGCCAGCCAGAGCGGTGCAAGCGGGGGAAAAGACGTGCATCCATCAGATCCCTCTCGTCCTTATGTTTGTCCAGAGTGCTACTCGTCCTTTTCGCGCCCCCACAACCTCAAATCCCATCTTGCAACCCATTCTTCCGAACGTCCCTTTCCCTGCCCGGATTGCGGTCATTTCTTCAGGCGGCTGCACGATCTTAAGAGGCATCAGAAGCTACATACCGGCGAAAAGCCGTATAAATGCGACGTGTGCGATAGAGGATTTGCCAGGCTAGATGCCCTTACTAGGCACAAGCGTCCGGAGAATGGCTCCGCTTGCGGCGGACGTCAGAGCAGGGGGCGCAGCTCGCAGTCCCAACAGGGAAGCAAAAGTAGAGTAGACGGTGAACAAGCGATTAAGGGGAAAACGGAAGAAGAACGGCTCCGACGACTCAGTACGCGCTCGGACGATGCAGTCCTTCCCAGACGTTCCGCCAGTAGAACTGGGTCCTGGACTGGTGAAGACAGACAAGGCAGCTTTAGCAGTGACTTCGGCCCGATCGGGCATCGCAATGCAAGCTTTTCGGAAGTTGATTCTTCACAACCTCGTGGCAATTTTAGTTTTTCCGACGGAGGTTCTCGTCAAGATAGCTTCTCCGATGTCGGATCGCGACAGGGCAGTATTTCGGAATTGAGCTCGCGACGAGGCAGTGTGAGCGACATCACTGCGAACCGTCAAAATAGTATTGGCGATGGTGGCCCAATGCAAGGCCACCGGTTTTCTCGGGAGGCCAGAATGATAAAGAGTGCGGCTGCCAATGCCGCAGCCGCCGCTAACGCGTTATCCACCGGAGGCAATGCTGGTCCGGACACCCCTCGACGTTGGTCTTCCGCAGAAGCCGCTCATAAGCCGTATATTCCCCCAATTCATATTCCGCATCGGGCTTCGCAGCCAATGGCAGTCAGTTATTCACCAGGTTCTGCACCATCCACTGCACCTGTGCGCACGCTTTCTGGTAGCGCATCCGCATATACTTCATATCCGCTTACTAACGGCCCTCCTCCCCCATCTCCACCGCATCACCATCATCCTAATTCGCATTATTCTCATCCCTATTCCGCCCAACCCAATAGTGCACCCTCATACCGGCATCATCCTCCTTTACCCCATCATCCTTTACCTTCATCCGGCATTCCTCCCAGAACAGGCAGCGCCTCTCCCCCAAAAGTACATCCTCCTTTACCCATTCCCCCGGGAAATCAATCTCGCGCTCCTTCCGACGTTCTTGCTTACCCTTCACATATTGATTCCAACTACGGCACGGGTCGACCGCCGCCTCGAGGTCATCCTCAGCCGCACGGCAGGCCACCGACACCCACGTTCCCCGATGGCCATCACCCTCAGGACATAACCATTCAGCATCTCGAATACGAACTATCACGAGAGCGTGAGCGAGCACGCCTAGCTGAGGAAGACCTCAGACGCATTAAAGACATTGCTGGACCCGACGTGGCTGCCGAATTTGCCCATCTTCGTAAAACGATCAATGATCTTCAGGTGGAAGTAAGTGGCTTCGATAGCATTTGATGGCCTTGCCTAACGACATGTCCAGAATCGTACATTGCGGTCTTTGATTCAAAATGGTTTCAAGGATTCAGGCGGGCAAGACAAGGAAGAGCCGAGTCAAGATTGACACTTTGTAATAATACCATTGAAGAATTGTACAAGATGATTTTTATAGTTCTATGCAAACTATTGAAACATGCCACGCAGAATAACGGCGCTACTTAACAATGCAATTCCAAATGTGAAGGTGTATGGCATTAAGAGATCGGACAAGCCAGCACTACCACTGCCCGTATAGCACGTAGCGCAATTGCCACCTACACAGCATCAGCATTCCGAAACCTACTTCAAAGTCCACTTACTGCTGGTCGATGTCTGATAAGGTTGAGGACTATAGATACCTATCGTCAAGCGCGTATTGGGCTCCAACCATCCACCGCTTGGCCACGCACTAGGTCCTCGTTGATCAAACAATTGCATGGTATAATAACCCTCTACTAGGGGTTGCGTCTGTGGGACATTGGCCAAATTCCACACAACACTCGAAGCCAAGCCTGGCATCGCCGTGACAGACCAGGTCTCGGTGCCCGGACCAACGGCCTGCAAGGTCAGATTTTGAGGTTGAACGAGTAGATCGGTGTAAGTCCAAGAGAAGGTGACATTGGCACCCATCTTGGCCAATGGCGCAAAGGTTTGATTGGGTATCGGCGTGATCCATTGTACTTGACCTGGTTGTACCGAATTACCAAAGGATGCCGAGGTCGGAAGTCCTGCTATGTTTGTCCCTGATCCTCCAGATTGTGGCGCGTTGGACGTTGCAGCGCCTGAGCCCGATGGCAGCGCACTTCCAGAATTTGTAGCGATAGCTGTCACGGGAGTGCTACCAGATGCGGGAGCTGGTGTCGGTGTGGGGATATTCTGAGAGGGGGTTGAGGAAGGTGTTGCACCAACGGGTGTGGCTGCAAAAGATAGAGAGAGAGATCGGTTATTTATCCTACAGCTATTACGTTGTGCTTCCTTTTACCTTGGCGTTTCTCTAGTCTAGCACCCGATATACCCTGTGCCAAACATAGAACCGCCAACCATATCGAGATGGTTATTCGCATCAGCATTGGTAAGGTTGTCCACGTTTTCGCTTCTTCGGAGCCTAGTAGCGTATATATGACCAGAGATATGTGCAAAGCAAGAACAGTGGCCCACTAGAGCAGGACAACACAATCCAATGACAAGTGTAAGAGATCCCTCCGTGTGCCTGCCCCTTTCGCTTCTAAATTTATCGCGTGTACGAATGTTATTGTACGAATGTTGGTACAAAAATTTGCGTGTTGCTCACTTTGGATTTGCTTCGCCATGGCCTACAAGGGATCTGCGACGCATATACACCGACATGTGTCGAAACTACTAAAGGGAGGGCTACTCAAGGAGGCTCCTGTATGGTATCCAACGCTCTCAAAGATACCAGCTGGACCGTCGATTATTCGGAAACAGAATGCGTCCCATGTCAACACATTGAGTCCCGCAGAGGAACACTTGATGCAACAACGAACGCAACGAACGACAATTCACCATAAAGCAAAGCACCTTCGTACGAAAACACCGACGCCGAAACCTATAGTGTATCCTGAAGATCACCTTCGACGCAAGTTTTACAAAGATCACCCGTTCGAGCTACATCGGCCAGTGAGCCTGATTGAGACCGATGACGCAGTGAATCGAACAGACTTTAGTGCTCTGCTATTACCTGGCATGCATCCCTCCGAAGTGACCGGGGAAACGTAAGTCCCTTTATTCAATTGCCGAAAGGAGTCGACATGAGACACGCACTCATTACCTTTTGTTCTTTGCAGAGTGATTCGTTATCAACTCTTCCTCATGAGCCAGCACAACATGCCGGAACGGAAAGCCTATGTGAAAGCATGCAATGAATTTTACGAGATCCGTGCCAAGCAAGAACAAGAGGAACGCGCTGCTCGAGAAGAAGCCACGCGATTGTTTGGTCAAGCCATGAATAAGCCAGCGACCGCTAGAGCACTGAAGCGCGAAGAGGTTGCCTTGAAAGGCGGATCCACCAAACCATAGAATAGAAGGAAGGACATTAACGTGTACAATAGCAGCACAGTAAAAAGTAGAAAAGGAAATTGTTCTTGTGAGCGGATCAGAACAGCATGACAACGGAATCGGCCAGTGGTATGAGCACCTACTTGGTCCACTTTGCGCAGGTAAGTAGACTTGCTCTCAACGCCCTTGCCTTGTACGATCTAGAAGCAATGGGCTCATTTACTTGAGTAGACGCATGAAGATTTTCGGCTAGCGGAACTCGACGCCATTGCTACACTAGAAAACATTCCTCTTCAATATAACAAGGACGAGTACAAGCTTTGGGTATGTGCGCTAGTATTTATGCCAATACACCGGTTCTTACACCAGTTGCGGCCTATAGTGTCCTTTTATTCGAGTTCAGCTCAGGAATGACGAGGATGCGAGAAAATTGGCCGCTCGATCTATCCTGATAAAGTAGGCATCACGGCAAACTGACTCATCTTGCCATCGGCTTATATCTAACACATGAATGACATAGAAAAATATATCAATTGTGGGGAGAAGGCAAAGATTACGTCCAAGTACACGCTCAAGTCAAGCATGATCCGGATCGATGGGTAAGATCATGTCTGTATGCGGCCAAAAAGCCTCATCCGATCTATCCATAGGCTCCTTACAGATTCGCATCATTCAAATTTCGCATACAGACTTTCAGCTCCACCAGAACCCAAGAAGAACAGTTGGCCATTATCCAATCCTTTGGTTATCTCGATTTTAAAGGCGAGATCAAGATGCACAATCCGGATGTCAGTTTTGCTGTACTTGAAGACTATGGTAAACATACGCACAGCACTCAAGCAAAAGTGCCGTTGTGGATCTACTTCGGCAAAGAGGTAAGCCGTCAATTCCGAAGACATTATGTCAACAGACAAGCTCATGCCACCTTTCCATCAGGTCGCAGAAAGTAGTCGTGACGCTATATTAAAGTACAACCTGAAGAAACGAAAGTACATCGGCACCACATCCATGGACGCTGAGCTATCACTCATTATGGCGAATCAAGCTTTGGTAAGTCAAGACGCAGTCGTTGCGATTGCTATTATTCATCATCTGCTGCAGGTGCGTCCCGGCAAACTCGTATATGACCCTTTTGTGGGCACCGGTAGCTTTCTGTTAACCTGCGCACACTTTGGTGCCTACACTTTGGGCTCCGATATTGACGGCCGGCAAATCAGGGGAAAAGGTGGGTGGATACATTCAAATCGTACACCTAGAACGCCGAATTGACGTTCCGTCCGGCTTCGACAGAGGGACTTTCCATTACCGCTAACGTCGAACAATATAATCTCGCATCACTGGTCCTGGATCAGCTCACTTTTGACATCACACACCATCCGTGGAGAGCCGTACCACTGTTTGACGCCATTGTCACCGACCCTCCTTATGGTGTCAGAGCAGGTGCAAAGAGGTTAGGACGAAAAGATCCAACCAAACAATCTACACAGCCACGTATCTACCAAGGCAAACCCATTCATGAACGGGAAGAATACGTACCTCCGACGAAACCCTACGAAATGTCTGAAGTTTTGGTGGATTTGCTCGAGTTTTCGGCCTTATATCTCAATCTTCATGGCAGACTGGTATATTGGCTACCTACAGTCACGGAAGAGTACCGTGACGAGGATGTGCCTACCCATCCGGCCATGAGGCTGGTTGCGAACAGCGAACAAAATTTCGGACCTTGGGCTCGGCGCCTGATTACGATGGAAAAGATTGCTCCCTATCCAACGGACAAGACAGACGACTCGCTAGTAGAAGCGGTAGACAAGCACCTTGATCTCAACGATACCGAGCACGTTCCTGCCCATAACGATGTCAAATCACGCATACGACCGCAGGTGCCCGGAAATCGTACGAAAGGGGATCAACCCGGGCATTACGCTTTTAGAGACAAGGTAAGCTAGGTTTTAGCCCATGAAAGACATGCTCATGCCTTGCACAGTACTTTTCCGCTTTCGGCAGGGATACGCAAAGTAATGTCGAAGAAGAACTTCTATAGACCATGTATCATTGTACTGAACGATAGACCTATACCCGCTTTCGAAGTATATCCTGACGGGTTTCTGCCAGAGGGATTTGAGTTCTCGCTGCTGGTTCGTTGAACACACCGCCACCCAACAACGACCGCAACAGATATATGGCTAGATCAGCTATTCTATAGGGTGCGTAGAAAACAGGAAGACGTTGAGGTATCCAGCGAGATAACATGGGAGGACTGGACGACTGAGACGAGGACGTAGACTCTGGTGTGGTAGGGAGGGGAAGGGCTGCTGTCCCCATGATGATGTACTGCGATAACTTGGTCAGGCCGCACGTCGAACAACGAACTCAGCGAGTCAACTTACGCATGGGAACAAGAGAGCGAACGTAGCAAACGATACCAGAGTCGGCGTGAAGTAGGTTGCAAACGTTAGTGGAAGACCTGTGATGGAAGTGTTATAAGTCCATGTTTCAACATTTACGTCCAGCCTACTAACCAAATCCGAGAAAGTATGCCCAATGCTTTTCCAGGTACTCCGTCCGCCGATCCAGTGTCATCCCTTGATGAATCCATTTGTACCTGATAAGAATGACCACATCAATCCACGATCGCAAAACCGCTTAAAGGCATGCAACTCACTCAAAACAGTAGTAAGCGGTTGCCCAACAGAGTACGAAAAAGCCAAATATCTTTCCGACAATGGGCACGATTCCCAGTAACGAACCAGAGGCCATGAAAATTCCTAAGACAATAGTCCTATAAATTGCATTTGCTAGGTTGCCAGACGTTCCAGCACGACTAGCTGCGCTTGCTTGCGTGGATGGTATAGGGGTAGGATTGGAAGATGTCGATGCGGATTGATCAGGAGCCTCTCGTTGTTGCCGGCGCGAGGATTGACGGGATTGAGTTTGTAGCGTGAAGGCACGGTCAGCGACGGACTGATACAATGCAGAGCTACTCGCTTGACTGACGCCATACGTTGGATACACCCACAACAGCTTGTGCAAGGTTGAGTAAGTCGCAAAGGATACATTGGGTACATACTTACAAGATATAGACCGTTAAAGATCTGTGAACTGGAGATGTATTGATATTTCGGATCTAAGGAAGACAGATGTAGCTCAGCCCTCTGTCTTACGCTTCCAAACGTCCAATGCAACAATGGCTGAAACACCTGCTGAAAGATCACGAAGCTACCCACGAACAAAACCGCGTTTGTGAGGAGGACTTTGACTGTGGCTACTCGAATTGTTTCTGATCTATTGTCCACATCAGTACACAACGCTCAGCATGTCTTAGCCCGACATACAGATATATTGTAATGAGAGTCTTTGGCCAGGACATGGCGTCTACAACACCTGCCCAGAACCATGATGCAGTCAGCTTGAGAGACCTGTCAAAACTGAGGTCGCGACGAGTATACTCTCGTGGTCGTTGCGACGCAGTATCTGCGTAGGCGTAAGGTTGACTCACGTTAACGGTTCCGCCATGACGCCTGTAAGGGTCCATAACTGCGGCTACTGTCTTTGGCTCCCGCGCAGGTGAATTGGTTATGTCACGTGACCTATTGTATCACTCATTTCTCAATCAAGGGCCCAATCAGAGTTGAATCAATGCACCAAAGTCGTCATTGCAAACAACTGTGCAATGGAAACCACCCTGGTCAGTGCTTCCAATTGTATAGAGCAATTGTGAGTACCAGGTTGTCGGTACCTTGATGGCGTGGCCGGTCTTTCTGGGAAGCTTGCGATAAATTAAAAAGGTGCCGAAAGGTGGCAAATGTTAATGAACAAATGTGTCAGAGTCCGTACCTGTGGCAATCTGCTCATCTCAGGAACACTTGCGAATAAACCCTTCTTGCACCGCTACTAGCTTGTTGATGGTCGTAGTTTAGCCTTCGACCCTCGTCACGATTGATACGTCAGAATGAACGAGGATGTGGTGCCAATAACGAATTTGCAATCCCTTTCAGACACATCAGTCGAAGACATTGAGAGGATTTCTCTGTCACAAGCAAATAATGGAGTGAAGATTGTCTCTATACATAATCGCTTTCTGCTTCACTTGGATGACAATGCCAATGCCAACGGATCAGCTACGCTTTCGTCGCTGCCGCAATCTCCAAGCTTCATTGACACTCAAACGATTAGCGATGAACAGCGATCTCTCCAGCAATTCATCGACACTATTTATGCACATATGAAATGCTTTCACAGATCTCAGAGCCTTGTATTCACGTACGTATAATGTTATCTACACGCTCTATCCTCATGTTCGTTCTACAGCGGTATACGTGGAGCGAGTCCCTTGCGGCTGCTAGAGAGTGCGATAAACTGCTTACTCTCAAAATCTATAAAAGCCACTTCCAGGCTGCAAAACCGAATACTTGCCATGCATTCCGTGTTCGAGTCGCTTGCTACCTATGTCACCGATGGTCAGTTACAGAGATTACAAGGTCAGAACATCCAACTGCACTTCAATCGCACCGGAAAATGCGTTGGAATACAGATACGTTACGTTTTTCCAAGCGCTACGCACGCTGAGATATTGCAACGAACGTACAGTGATAACGTCGCCTTCCGGCGGATTCTCGCAAGCTTGGACCATAGCGAGAAAGCATTCTATCATATCTCACCAAGACTTCTGGACGGCATAGTAAAAGCCCAGGAGCACGAAGACGGTCTCGCATTCGTCCAATGTCTGCTTTCTGCTGGGGCAAAATCCGATGACATCAAGCAAACAAAGCGGCTCATAGCCATCATTCTCCATCTTCATAATTGCCGGTTTACAGACGAAAACTCAGGCACCACGCTAAGGGAAGATCAGCATTCAACGTTTGTAGCCGACCATTTTGGCATCACATATGATGCTCTGAACGGCTTGCTCACCACGCAGACTGTACAACTTGGCGTGGACAGAACGACCATCTTGCTGAACTCGGGTCAGGCCAAGCAAAGGCGTCTTATGCTGGGACAATCCATATTTTACTCTTTCACATGCTGGCTTATGGAGAAATTGAACAAGTGCTTTAGCAGAAATGAACATGCGTGTGTTATCAACATATTGGACATATACGGCGGCATACCGGATGCAATGGACGTTATAGATGCTGAGAGAGTATGGAACAACATTCGCATGGAATGCGGCTTTTCATGCCTTCAACAAGTGAAGCAACCTATAGTGCCAGAACAAACTGGAGTCCAATCTGAGCTACTGGGATCAATCATCGACAGTGTGCTTCATTTTCTGAACAGCCAAGACATTGCGGCATCAGCACAGCGGGACGATAATCATAAAGCCCAGCTTGACAATGCAACTAATGAAAACGTGCAATCCATTCACTTCCAACATTTCTTTGGTCCAAGGCAATATCGAAAGGACGCGATTCTTCAAAGTGTCAACTTTTATGATTCGGAATTGTCAGCAGCGCTATCTTCGAACTTTGATGGTATAAGATCTGAGATGCCTTTTATTGTTCGATTGCTCATTGAACATGGTCAACATCCGGCTGGACCTACTCGTGACGATCATCTTAGCGACCAAATGCGACATGTTCGCCACAGGCAGCCGTTTGATCCCTCCCAGTTGCGGTGTTTGAATGATATACTCGGTTATGGAAACATTTGGCCCCTACTTACATTGCAATCAACGGGGTCCATTCCACTCAAAACTCAGATTCAGCTTTATAATGTTGAACAGATTGCGGCTGACAACGCGGCTTCGCGCCCAATTGCCTACCTATTATCAGAATTTTACAGTCGGTACCGTACGTTTTTACAGTTGCCCGAAGGCATCGATGCAACATTTGAAGAAGTCATGACATTTCTTCACGAGGTTTCTGTCACCCAATCACACTACGCGATAGACGATGCACAGGTCAGTGAACTTGCAGATGATGTCTAGTATTCAAGCTATGACTAACGACTACGATCTCAGATATGCTTGAGTCTTTCCGCGTGGAACACCATAGAGCAAGCCCGTAATGCCCACAAAAGAGGTTCACGCTCCCGGTCTCTGCATGATGACACCTTATCGAGCGCAACTGGCACACCATTCGCTGAGGAAACATCATCTTCCGACATTTTAATGTCATCTACCCCCGAGGACGTCGAAAGCCAGAATTATACGTCGGACTATCACTACCAATCCCCTGACGGACCTACCTTTGATCAGTTACCTGATGATAGCAACCGCCTTGAAAAGGTTCAGACCACGAACAATGCACCAGACTCGTCAAAGAATAACCCGCAAAAGAAGAGATCTTCTGCCCGAACGAATTGGGTTATATTAACATGGTTGCTTACATGGTGGATACCCCCATTCAGCTTGCAACTACTGACAATAATGAAACGACCAGGCGTCAGAATGGCCTGGCGAGAGAAAGTTGCGCTTTGCATCCTCATATTTCTTCTTTCCGCCGCCATTATTATCTTCATTGCATTTTTCGGCAATTGGGTTTGCCCTCATCAAGACGTATTCTCAACTTCCGAGCTTCAGGCGCATTCCGAGAATTCTCAAGCTTATGTTGCCATTAGAGGTGAGATTTTTGATCTCACATCTTTTGCTCCTCATCACTGGGCCAACGATGTCGTCCCGACAAAATCGATCTATCAGTATGCCGGGAAGGACGCAACAGACCTCTTTCCTGTTCAGGTGTCGGCTCTCTGCGACGGAATTACCGGCTCAGTGGCGCCTGAGGTTGTTCTGGATTTTCACGTTAACCTCACAGATCCTAACGGAGCATATCACGACTTCCGGTACTTCACAAATGATTCGCGACCGGATTGGTATTTTGAACAGATGGTATACATGCGCAAGAATTATCGATTGGGATTTATGGGCTATGATCCAAACGATATCAAGTCGCAAGCTACAAAGCAAGTACAACTGGGAGGCATATCCACTACGCGCAGCTGGGCTGTGATCGACAACAACGTCTACGATTTGACCTACTACTTACTTGGTGGTCGGCAAGTTCGAGCGCCGCCAGGTGAAGCTGCGCCCACCAACGTGGACACCGATTTCATGGATAACGCCATTGTACAGCTCTTCAAACAGAAAGCTGGCAGTGATATTACTGATTACTTCAATGCGTTACCGATGGACCCAGTCGTACGGAAGAGACAGCTGGTCTGTCTGAGAAATCTGTTCTTTGTCGGAAAGGTGGATCAACGAAACTCTGCTAGGTGTCTCTTCTCAGAATACCTACTTCTAATCATATCCGGATGCCTTGGTGCGGTCATCTTTTTCAAATTTCTAGCAGCCTTACAATTAGGAACGAAGCGAGAACCACAGGAGTTTGACAAATTCGTCATTTGTCAAGTGCCATGTTACACGGAAGGAGAAGAGTCTTTGAAGAAGACGATCAATTCCTTAGCAGCTTTGAAATATGACGATAGACGCAAGCTTCTCTTCATAATCTGCGACGGCATGATTGTAGGCAGCGGGAACGATCGACCGACACCTAGAATCGTTCTCGACATCCTTGGAGCCGATCAAACTGTCGATCCGGAAGCTCTCAGTTTCGAATCACTAGGTGAGGGCGCGAAACAGCACAATCGGGCCAAAATCTATTCCGGTCTGTATGAGTTTGCCGGACATGTGGTGCCGTATATAGTTCTTGTCAAGGTCGGCACTCCTCAAGAAATTTCAAGACCAGGTAACCGTGGCAAACGGGATTCGCAAATGATCTTGATGAAATTCTTGAATCACGTTCATTTCAATACTGGGATGGCACTAGCAGAACTAGAAATCTATCATCAAATCAAGAATGTCATTGGCGTCGACCCGAATTTCTACGAATTTCTGCTCATGATTGATGCCGATACTGAGGTGCAACCAGACGCTTTGAACCGTATGGTCTCGTCCTTCGTTCATGATTCCAAAATAATAGGCCTGTGTGGTGAAACCACTCTATCGAATGAGAAGCACAGCTGGATTACCATGATTCAAGTATATGAATATTACATATCGCATCATCTGTCCAAGGCTTTCGAATCGCTGTTTGGCTCGGTGACTTGTCTGCCAGGTTGCTTTTGCATGTATCGCGTTCGCTCTGCGGCCAAATCTCAGCCTCTTCTCATAAGCAATCAGGTGATTGGTGATTATTCGGAGAACTGCGTTGATACGCTTCATTTAAAGAATCTACTTCATCTCGGAGAAGATCGTTATTTGACGACGCTGATCCTCAAACACTTCCCCAACTATAAGACGAAATTCATTCCCGATGCAGGCTGCCAAACAGTCGCCCCAGACGATTGGAAAGTCTTATTATCACAACGTCGTCGCTGGATCAATTCCACGGTACACAACTTGCTCGAATTGGTGTTCTTGCCGCAGTTATGTGGATTCTGCTGCTTTTCTATGAGGTTCGTTGTGATACTCGACCTTGTGGGGACATTGGTAATGCCGGCAGTCGTTTGTTATCTGGGATATCTCGTATATCAGACCTCCGTATCGACAAGCAACGTACCAATGATGTCCATGATCATTCTTGCCATGGTGTACGGTCTTCAGGCTATCATCTTCCTTATTCGCCGCAAATGGGAGCATATTGGATGGATGATTGTCTACATTCTCGCGATTCCGCTCTTCTCATTTGCGATCCCTATCTATTCATTTTGGCATTTCGATGACTTCTCCTGGGGCAACACTCGTGTTGTGCTCGGTGAGAATGGCAAGAAAGTCGCCGCCACGGAGGATCAAGTCTCGTTTGATCCCAAGTCAATCCCACGCAAGACATGGCAAGAATATGAGAACGAATTGTGGGAGCTTGGTTCCTATGTGTCCGAGAAGTCTGGGCATACTTTCAAGAGTCAACGCTCGCGACAAACCTTTTCGCATCAATCTGCTTTCCTTTCTACAGCTAATTCTATCTATTCAGCCGACTCAGCCCGCGGTGTCCCGCGGTATTCGGTCGATTCAGGGCGCAATTACGCACCGACCATAGGGAGTCACCCTTACGGTATGCCATTATCCAACTTCTCGTATGGATCGGTAGATGACATTCTGCATGCAGATATGCGATCCATGGGGCCAGCAAGTGCTGTTGAATATCCAATACCATATCATTCAATGCCATCGGGTTTCTCAGACTCGGAAATCATTGAATGTATCCGCCAAGTGCTTGGTAAAGCCGATTTGATGACCATCACACGAAAGCAAGTCCGCCGACAAGTCGAGGAGCGATTACAAGTTGACCTGACTTACAAGAGGGAGTTTGTGAATTACTGCATAGAGAACATCCTGTTGGGTAATCTCTGATTCCTACATCTTTCATTTTGTATAGATGATCTAGCAAATGTTATATAGAGTGGAAATGATATCACATTTAAATTATTGTCGCGGGCCCTAGAAAGATTACACTATGGCCGAAAATATAACTGTACATACCGCCTTGTGAAAGCATTTGTCTTCATTCTCATATTACATATGTCTGCTTACATTTGCACAGTAGGGAACTAAGTAAGATGAATACAGCATATTTAAAATGCAATTCAATACTCGATGCAATCGGGTTGCTCTTGTATGATCAAGTCGCACATGGGCTGCAGACTGAACCATCCAGCGTTAGGAGTCCCTACCACGTCAAAGGTGACTTTGGCGACGTCATCCTCAATGCAGCGAAGACCCTTGTAGCCGTTTGGAGAGGCTGCTTCTGCAAGTAATTGTGCTTGACAACAACGCTCCATGGAGATGAACCACCAGATTGCCTCTTCGACTGTTCGTCCAACGGTAAGCAAACCGTGATTTGAAAGAATGACTGCCTTGTTGGTAGGACCGAGGGCAGACGCAATGCGACGGCCTTCTTCGACATCATACACGACGCCAGCATAGTCATCAAAGACCGAATGATGGTTGTAGAAAGCGCAAGCATCTTGAGTGATGGGCAAAAGCGGGCGCGCAAAGCTCGAAAAGGCCTTGCCGTACATGGAATGTGTATGACAGGCGGTAATGGCGTCGGAACGGGCAGCATGGATTTGTGAGTGGATAGCAAAAGCGGCTTTGTTGACACTTTGCCCACCACGGACCAGTTCGCCTTCGTGATCGACAAGCACCAAGTCGCGAGGTTTGATCTGTCCAAAGTGCACACCGAAAGGATTTACCCAAAAGAGATCCGGATATTCTGGATCACGGCATGTCATATGACCTGCAACACCTTCATCGAAGCTATATTTTGAGAAAAGACGGAATCCGATCGCAAGGCGTTGCAGACGATGTCTACGTTCATCTGCGAAGCCAGCAAACTTGGGGGGCATCGGAAGCTTGACGGCTATTTGCTCGGCTTCTCTAGCCTGCTCCTCTGTCTCATCTCCAGAGAGGACGACATGACGGTGGGAGCGATTGAAGATGGCTCCCTGGCTGCTGGCGACTCTACAGGGGTCGTGTGAATATATGGTGGCGAAACAGACAACGCGCGCAGACTCACTTAAATTCCTCAGTTCCTTGGTTGTCCCCAACTGCTTCTGACACTGGTGGCATGGTGAAAGCGATAAAGGAGGATTATTCGATGCGAAGGAGTACCTGATTGATAAAAGTGGGAAACCTGTCATCTGCGTTTGTTCCCCCCCACTTAGAGGGATTTCCTAATTTGTAATCATGCTTATGCTCGATCACGGCCTGGGAAAGGAGCTCGTTGTGGTGTCACCGTATCGTGCGCACCTCCGGTGGTCCTATGCAAAGCTTACGGCATGAGTCTATTGCAGGTATGGAGGCAGCCTTCTATTGCGTATGGATGCTTGGTTGGGAAGAGCAAATCTTCTTGTCCCGAACGACAGACTTTGTAATGTTAGGATACAACGTCATACTTTGCAAGGATCACGTTTCTACGAGGGTAAGTTTGACCTTGGCCATGTTCTTCCAAGGTCCTTCCATAAAGGTACGCAGACTATCCTCTGATTGGACGTTGGCAACGTTTTCTATCAGAGAGGAAGGACTTGGCAACCCAGAAGCTAGGCTCTCGGAAGAGTATGATCTACGGACACCAGTAGTAGCCAGAGCCCATGATTTGTTGAGGGTATCTTTGACGGAGGAATCTTGTTCAGCGCATGACATGAACTTCTCTTGAATCTTGTCTTTGAGACCTTGCCAATCTATGCTCCTTGGGACACGTAGGAGCACAATTGTGTCGGAACTGAGAACGATTTTGAGCTTGATGCTCTCTCGGTTGTATAGGGATGATGGTGTTGAGGGAGTGGAAGGTGTGGAATCATGCGAATGCAATGCCGAAGACTTTGAGTGACATTTGGAAGTAGTTGGGGATAAGGGGGGACTTGGAGATCCTGATTTCGGACAAGCCGGACGTTGAACGTGCCTGGAAGAAAGCGATGGCGAAGGTGAAGTGGAATTGCGGACGCGACGATGGTTGGGCTGAATTGAGAGGTAGTCGAGCTGTTCGAACATTTGAGTGAATGGATCATCATTCTTGGTGGAAATTTCAGAGTTGCGCGCCGAGGAGTCGGACGAGTGCGAGGAATCACATCGATTCCGGCTCCATCTTTGTAACACCTCATTGTCCGAAGCGGCATCGGTACTTTGCTCCGGCGACAACATCTCCACGTGCTCTTGTGGACTGCGATGTGACGCACCGAGTGTCTTGGCACGCTTGATCCATTGAATATTTTGTGCTAAATTGGGATCAGCCTGAAATTGCGCGACAAAATTGTCAGGACTCTCGTCTCCGAAAAGGTTGGCGGTCTTTGTAAGATTAGGTTGCGACTGCGTTTTCTTCAGGCCGAAAAAATCTTGAGACTGACGCTTTGAGAGCTGATGCTCAAAGTCAAAGCTCAAGTCGAGGAAGGTGTATGACTCCCGTCCTAGATCAGCTTTTACCTGCTCGAGTTGTTCGGAGCCTTGCCTTCGGATGGTATGAAATCTTTTGAAGAGTGGAAGATGGTCGCCATCTACATCGTCGCCTTCCGAATGTTCGTCGGGTCCCTCGTCGTCGCTGAGCCGTACTTTGGCGGGAGCCACGAGTCGGGACCCAGGGCGATCCCTTAAATTTAATTGGCCTATCTTCCTTACCGCACCAGCTCGCGTGCGCATGGGACTTGCCTTTTCTGGACCTCCACTGGTCGCTGACCGCGGGACTCTTTTGGAGGCCGATCGTCCACGAAGGGCTATTCGGATAGTCTCTTGTGTTTTAGTCATAGGCATCTGAAGATTGAGCGGATCACCCAGGTTCATCGCCATCTTGTAATCCAGATCAGACCGACGAATGCCGCAAAACTCCAAAAATGGCTGGCTGGACGCAATGAGAGTCGGGTAATTCCCCGGTTGCTGAAATAGACACCTGACGTAATGATCTAGATGCATGCGCCGCTGCTCGCATACGGACTTGGTAATGAAAAAGGCGGTGTTGGGTCGCAATGTGGGTAAATGTAGATGGGAACAGTTACAGGAGTCGAAATCCGTGAGAGTCGATATGCTCATTGCACTTTTGAGAAACGTTCCATGGCTGTAAATGACTGGTCGGTCCAGTACAGATCGCAGAGAAGCGAGTGAGCGCATGGATGACGGATTCATGAATAGCGCAACATCATTCTGCTTGGCTCGATGGTTTTGGCGTGTCCGCGAAGAGTGCGGGCATAGTGATTGCGAAAGAGCCTCTTGTAGAGCGTCGTCCAACTGCTGGAATTCTTCGTATTGTCGAAAGATCACGTATGGCTGACGAGGAACTTCGATCTCATCGCCATTGCATGTGATTGTTTTCTTCGCCCGAGGTTGAATGAGAACGGTGTACCACACGTGGTGATCTTTGCGCTTTTGCCAAGTAACCACTGACACCTTTTCGATCACAGGCGCAAGCTTTACTCCGGAAGAGGAGGTCTGCATGGTCACCAAATGCGAAACTGGACAGAACGGAGAGTGCGCGAGCAATGTGTTTCAAGAGAAAGAGGGAGAGAAGAGAAAGAGACGGGATTACTGCTTTGCACACTTAATTGTTAACGCCGACCCAGCGATTGGGTTATTCATATCCAGAAAAGGCTGAAAATAGACCAAAGGAATTCAATTGACGAAGCAACCGGGCCGAAATTGGAAATTGACAATATTGGGTCAACGCAACATTGATTACATCACGCACGGAAACTTGAATTAGGAGACGAACAGGCAATGATGATCTTCTTCCAGAACGTAGTGCACGCACTGCTTTGTTTCTTCTAAGTGATCCTCATCATTCCCTCCCCAGTTGACACCGGAATTTGTATGACCCCTTATGATAATTTGATTTACAGGAGGGAAGATACAATCTTGTGGCGCCGTGTCAACTTGGCAACTTCCAGGACGGAGGCGCGAGATTTGCTCACAATCATCTGACTCAGGGACTAGTCTGCAGGGTGGATCTAAGCATGCGATTGGAGCAGGACATGTGAATTTCGTGAATCTTTACTATATTACACTACAAGACGACATAAGGTCTGAATGACAGGCTCTAGATTCTCTGATGAGCATGCTTACAGTTTACCAGTTATGCAGCAATTCGCTCCCTCTCTGCTTCAGAAGTCCCAGTAGCGCCAGATTTTAGTTCGCGTATCGATAATCGCTGACCTCCGTACAGTTCGCGCTTGAGTTCCTTGGACGGCAACTTGAGATGCATAAAGTTGCAAAAACCGCCGCGTGTACATTCACCCATTTCGTATTGGCGACAGCAAGCTTCACGAAAATCTGTAACTGGTGATAGCTCGACGTATAGCGGTCGTCCTAATCACAGTGTGAGTCAACGAGTCAAATTTCGACGCGGCTGAGTTGCCACTTACCGGCATAAAACCTATTATTGAGCGCTTCGGTTGCCTTTCCAGCATCTTCCTCAAATTTGTATTGCGCGTAAACATTGCCTACTAAATGGTCTCCGACATTGTCGCAAATGACCATCTCTTCGATTTCGCCATACTTTGCGAGTTCCATGAACATGTCTTCGAAGAAGAGATCAAAGTGTTGCTGTAGTTGTTGCGGGGTCAACTGATTGTTTGGATCGTACGCGGGGTTCTGATACAAGTTGGAAATGAGGAGGGTTTGCGAAAAGTTTGGCTTGACATGTTTCCGTGAGCATCGGTCACCATGTCGACATGCCCCGATCTTGAAGTAGAATGAACAATTGACCCTGAGAACACTTTCAGTATGCAACATTCATTATCAAAAAAGACTCTATGCACTTACTTGTCCTTCTCCGTACCATAGATACTCGCGAGATATTCAGCCATCGTGAACAAGAAGCGATCGAGCAATTCTTTCGTGTCAAAAGCGACTTTTAACAGCCCAAATAATTTAATTCATTTCGCAAGTTGCCTTTGGGTGGCAATTCTTTGAGATCCTTGCACCTTCCAGATTGTTCATGGCACAAGAGAGGAATCAGGAAGCTACGGTGTATATCGGCAACCTAGAGGAGCGATGTACGGAAGCTCTCGTATGGGAGCTGATGCTCCAAGCTGGTCCAGTAGGTGAGACGAAGAATAAACTCTTGGTCAATTCTTCGCGAGGCTCACGCGTCCATTGGCTACAGTGAACGTCCACTTGCCCAAGGATCGAGTAACGCAAATGCACCAAGGCTATGGCTTCTGCGAATTTGCTAGTGAGGAGGATGCTGACTATGCCATGCGCATCATGAACCAGATCAAGCTCTATGGCAAACCCATTCGGGTTAACAAGGTAAGACGACGAAGCGGTAGGGGCAATCTCTATGTACTGAGCTTCTCTTGTCTCTGCTTAGGCCTCATCTGACAAGAAGAATATGGATGTGGGAGCGTCGCTGTTTATCGGTAATCTCGATCCAGATGTGGATGAAAAACTTCTCTACGACACATTCAGTGCCTTCGGAGTCATCGTACAAACACCAAAGGTGGCGCGCGATCCAGACACAGGAGCTTCGAAAGGATATGGCTTCGTATCATTCGACAATTTCGACTCTTCCGATGCTGCCATCGACGCAATGAACGGCCAGTATCTGATGAACAAGCAAATCACTCTGCAATATGCGTATAAAAAGGACGGCAAGGGAGAGCGGCACGGCTCGGCAGCAGAGCGTCTATTGGCCGCTCAAGCGAAAAAGAACAACACTTTACCAAATATGATGTTTGGCGGTGTGCCTCCCCCTCCACCACCGGGTATGCCTCCAGCGGTGCCTGGCAATGTCCCGGTATATAACCCAGCTGCCGGCGGCGCATATCCACCTCCTCCTCCTCCACCATTCATGTACAATAATCCCGGGTATGGTCAATGATGGCCCTGTAACATTATACATAAGTGTTCATTGAATGTTTTTATGAACAATGCACTATGTTCGCTTTCTCAAAAACCCGCCCCGGCAAGTAACATTGAAATGCCCATTCAGTGTTGTTTGGACCATACAAACAGATTTGGCAGATGATATATACTTGTCTCCTGTCTGGGTCGACGTCAGCGTTGTCTCCGCAATCACGAATCAAGAGTATGACGGTGTGGTCATTGGTGGTCAGACTGAAGTCCGTGAACTACTGTATCATCCCAGCACAGGCGGATATTGCAACGCAGAGCTTACGATCACAAAGAGACCACCGGATGGGTCCAACAGTATCAAGATCTTGTTCCACCCAAAGCATGACGACGCAGCTGATCACGAGAGTGACGCATGGTTTGGAAATTATATCGGCTGCGAATCAGCGCCGTGGATTCTCCCGATATGGTCGTCGCCAATCACATTGCTTCAAGCTAGCAAGAAGCCGGACAAGGTATCAACAATCTCGCGTCTTCGTCAATGCGAGCGGCATTTAGGCAAAGGACGTGATCGATTGATTGTGACGGAGGACAGCAGCGAAAGCATAGCACGGCATGTTTGGTAAGCTTTTCCGGTGTTCATCTCATACAGACGCTCATGAATGGCAATGACAGGGACTGTGGTGTCTATATGTGTTTCTTCTTTCAATTACTAAAGCAAGGACATAAGTTTGCTGATATTTCTTTCACTAGCCAGTCGACCGTTATTGAGCTCGGCAAGTGATCAAACAAGAATATGACTGAAGAGACTAACTACGCAATCAGGTAGTGGAACTGGTATCGGAGGCATATGCTGTGCGCGAACGTTCGGATGTGCGACATGGCTGACGGATCTTTCCGATGCGTTGGAGCTGTTGCATCAAAACGTTGGGCAAAGTGGTCCACAAAAGGCAAGACCGCAAATTGTGGAGTTAGATTGGAACAATCCTGCAGGCGCATCAGCTTCTTTACCATCTAAGGTTGATTACATCCTCCTCTCCGATGTCCTGTACAACAGTGGCTCCCACGACATTCTCCTGGATACCCTAGACCACTTATCCAACCGCGGGACACGTGTTCTTCTCGCTTACAAGGAACGACACGAGGAAGAACAGGTAATATGGGATAAGTTGCAATCAAGGCACTGGGTTATCAGATCTGTCCATGCCATGACTCCTTGTACACTGTATCTATTGTCCAAAACGGAAAAACCACCAATGTAATCGAACAAAAGCTTATTGAGCTTTAACGTCGTACGAGTGACATCAAACACCAACCCAGAATGGGAATGTACCACGCGGGGCTACGCCCTATATCTCGACTAGCGTCTTGCGAGAACGACTGTTTCTTTGTGCTCGATTGGTTTTGCCTTTCGCCCCACCTCTCCATTCTTTTATCCCTCGAACGCAAAATCAATCCCTTGATCGTGTGAAGTAAAACAAATCCGTAGCACAAAGTAAGTTGTACGAGTGTCGACGCGTTGTCTCATACGGATTCCCTTTCAGGAAAGAAAGAAAAAACTCGACTTTGGAGCAAAGTAAACAAAGTCGGCGTACAATATACTCATATCTCGACAAAACATACAAAAAATTACAAGCAGAAAGGCTATCCATACTCCAGACTATCGAATATGCTGGGCGATTCCAAAAGTACCTCTGGCCGATTTACTGAACATTTCGATATGTCAACCTCCAGTGAGGACACTACATCAGGAGCGCAACCGTATCAACAGCAACATTCGAGAACGAAATCGAGCACCCTTCCACGATCACAGAAATTTCAAACGGAGAACTCGCCTGTTAGTGAGAACTCTGGCAGCGATCAGCCCCTTCGTCGAGCGCTTTCGACTGGTCATGCTCAAAGAAACGCTCCACGATATCAGCCTGTCCAAATATCACAAGCAATCGATCCCCTTGCCCCTAAATCAACCCACGTCTATCAAGCGTCGCGTAACGATACTTCATCACGACATCCAGTCTCGACGGTGATCCCAAACGAATCCAAACCCGCAGGTGTAGCCAATAGGAACAACCTCAATATGGGCAAATCTGAGCCACCTCCACTCTTTATACCACCTGGGAAAAGAAGCAACAACCTGGTTCGATCAACGTCTACAGTTCAGGCCCAACCCGTTGGCATTGACCCGGTGTCTGTCCTGACTGCTCGACTGGATTCATGGAAGTCACTCATTCGAGTTTTGATCGAATATTTTGAGGAGATTGACCAAGTTGAAGCCCAAACCGGCCGTAATTACCTCAAGATTGCATGCATTATTCAGACGCCTCTCGCTGAAGGTAATGGACAATTCCTTGAGCGTGGAGGAGTACAAGACCTCTACTCTGCCTTCTCAGTCGGCACAAAGAATGTCTCCAAGGATCATGTTGAATTTGCACAATTCATCGAAAATCGTATTTTACATGGCCTAACTCGCATGAAGAAGGACATCAAGGACAGAATTAGAGACATGACGAATGATGAATCTATCGATACATCGCGACTTTACAAGGAAATCGAGACTTCACGGAAGCGATTTTCCGACTTACAAAGACTGTGTACGCATTCTCAGGCGTATCTCGGTGCTGTCAGTGATAAGAATGATCCATGGCTCATGAATAACGGTAAGTTCTGAAATCTTTGCACGCTTACTTATCTGGGCATGTAGTCGTTACTGCGCAAGTGGAAAAGCAAATCAGGGAGGAGAATAGGTTGCAAGCGGCGATGCTCAAGCTTCAACAAGACGTCAAGAACTTTGAATGCACAATTGTAGAAAGTCTAAAGTCCATTCTTCAGACCTTCTACGATTGGCGAGCCAAAGACTTGTACAACTACAAGGAAAACGGTGCGCAGGTGTTCGGCGCACTTCAAAACCTGCAGCCTGACACAGAATGGAGGGCTTTCATCACCAAGAATCACCAGAAACTAGTAGATGAACGCGCCATGTTCCGTCCTATCGATGGAGCACATCCTTTAGCAGCTCACCCAATGGTTCTCACCGTCAAAGCCGGCAAATTGGAGCGGCAAGGTACCGTACTCAAAGGATGGTCAGATCATTTTTACGTCCTAACACCAGGTAAGTTGAAATTTATAAGATCAATTGAGTTCTCATCTCAGTATTCTTTAGCGGGATATCTGCACGAGTTCAGGAATCCGGAAGACATTGCGGATCCAACGCTGTCGTTATTCATTCCTGGTTCTACAGTAACAATACCGCCAAAATATCAAGGCACCACGAACCATTTTGAGCTGCGCGCGAACAGCAATGGTGTCTTTGGACGGGAAAAGAGTTTCTTGTTTCGTTCCGTTGGGCAACAGGATGCCCGGGGTTGGATAGCGGTGCTTACAGAGTTTTCTCGAAGGCAATTCGGCCCTCCAAGGCAAGTTCCTTCTGGACCTCAAACGCCTACAACACCGCTTCCACCTCAAGGCGATGAAAAGACGGAGCAAGAGCAAGAATATTTTCCCCAAGCAATGTATCCACCGCAAAATTACGAGTCTCGGAATATCGATGACCAGGAAACGCAACAGCCGCAGGTGCAGCCTGCAGCTACGGATATGTTACGAAGTGGATCCAACGACTCCCACTCTTCTGGACGCGGCAGAGTCACCTTTGCAGAAAACCCGGTCAGTCGCCTCTCAGACGAACCATTGCACGATTGCCCAGCTCCCTATAACGGCGTCGCACTTGAAGCTGAAGGCGCCAAAGATAGTCAACAGAATAGCAACGACTCCAAGGATTCTGCATATATATCCAGTGAGAATTCTGCAAACAATTCCCTCGTTCTCGGTCAAGCTTCTGCCGAGATCGTGTCTCCACAACCGCACTATGTTTATTCCCCTATTCATACCGACGCCTATGAGCCCAAGGTGACGTTGCTTACTCAGCCATTTGTCCTGCCGAGTACAAATGAATCATCTCAAGGACTCTCGTAAGCTATATAGCTCCTATATCTTATATACTGTACATCCATCATATATGCGCGATCTATGCCATTACTTGCATTGCCTTTTATGGTTACCTCACTTTGTTCTTCTGACACCTTTGTCTTTCTCTCTTTGCACCGACGTCATTTCCATTGACCATGTTGGCCGCTGGTAGGGACGATGTCGCTTCCATGGCCTCCAACAGCTCTGGTCGTCGGACGAAGAATACAGGTACAGCTTCGCCCGACACAGGAAAGTCTGCCCGGCATTCGAGCCGCTATTCTATGCAGTCACGGGGAATGAGTGCCTCGGAGCTTGTCAAGCAGGCCTACTTGGCATCACAGGAAGAGGCGTTAACATCCACCATACGACAAGCTGATGCTGGCGCTGCAGCTGCTGGTCAAGGACAGACCGCGAAAACGCAAGAGACGACAGACAAGGACAACGCTAAGGCTCGACCGACGGTCCCGACATTATTCACGCCCACAGAGCTCTCGGGGCATTATGCAAGGCATACGGTACGAGTGACCATTGTTGTCGGCGTCTTGTGCTTTATAATGGGCAAACTTGGCTTCGTCATGCTGCCTGCTGCATTGGTCACATTAGGCGCCGTTGTGTGGGGTTTCGATCGTTTCTTTCGTATCGAGGGAAAACATGTGGAATGGGGACATGTCAGCAGGAACATTGCCGAGGACACTATCGCAGGCCCGGCGGAGAAGGCTGAATGGTTGAACACGATCGTTGCGCAAATGTGGCCATCGCTCGATCCTTTGATCTTCTCGCCCATTCGTGATCTGTTGGAGGATGCGCTAATGGACGCATTGCGCAATTACAAAGCTCCGGTAGAATCCGCAATTATCACAGATTTTGATCTCGGTAGTCAACCTCCGCGTATCATGAATCTTCGCATTATACCTAATCTAGCCGATGAAACCGAAGACGTCTTCTGCGGTGAGGCGAATTTCATCTGGCAGACACAACCAGCTTCCTTCAAAGACCGCAGAATGGTCACAGCACCCAACATCCTAGCCGACATCAAAATCCTCGGTACAGTCATACCATGTCGAAGCGAAGTTGTGTCTGTGGAAGGCAGGATGAAGTTTCGAGTGAAGACGCTACCCCACGGCCCATTTTTCGAATCGGCACGAATCTCCTTTGTAAAAGCTCCGAAATTTGAGACAGCCGTGAGACCCCTCTCTCGGCGCCTCAATGTTATGCATATCCCAGTCGTCAAACACCTTATTGAGAAAGCGATCAACGATTTCTGGCTGAATTGGACGTATCCTAAGTATGTCACCGTCGATTTGCGTAGCTTCTTACGCGGAGAAGCTGAAGAAGCTGATATCCGAGCGGTTGGAGTCATCAAGGCAGATATATCACAAGCAGCGAACCTCATTTCCTTTACAAAATCAGCCGCCAGCGTCTATGCATCTGTATCAAGAGCTGATGAAGGTGTGCGTACAAGCGCATTTACGCGAACATCGAAGAACCTCGGTGATCCCGTTTGGAATGAAACGCTCTATAGGGTCGTGGACGAAAACGACGTATTGGATAATGAACAGATAGAGGTCACGGTATGGTGCAGGATACGAGGAAATTCCGCGCCAAAACGAGTTGGAAGAGTTCTAGTACCCATCAGCAACATTGTCAGCGAGAGCAAAGGCAACAAGTTCATTATCGAGTAAGTATTTCATTGAGTTAAGTTTGGGATCACTTACTATTGTATGACTAGTGACTCGGGACCAAATTGGCATTATTTGATGGGAGCGACGGGACCAGCGCCTCCAAGTATTTGTTTCAAGCTAAGTTATCATCCATGTATTTCGCCAGAGTCGAATCAAGGAAGCGCATCTGGCGGAAGCTCAAAAGCCGTTGCCTCTTCCAATGCGTTAGGCCCGTCCCCTCTTTCCGAGCCTGTAGCTGGCATTCTGCGCGTTGAGGTCTTGCAAGCTACCTCACTGAACATGGTGTCCCTTTACACAGCCGAAAAGTTCGATCCAGACGCTTTACCCAACCCACATGCGTCCTTGTACATTAATGATGTCTTTTCACTCAAAACTCGCGTCAAGACACGCACAAGTGCTCCCGTAAGTGCGACAAAGCAAATTGTGCTAGTACTTGAACTACTGATGGTAACACTGTCTTCTAGCATTGGCATAGATCCATTGAACAATTCGTGCCCAACCTGAAGGAGTCTACTCTTCGAGTTCTTGTGAAGGACTCTCAACACTTTGATCATGATCCCGTGATTGGAATGGTTTACGTTGTCTTGGCGGATGTTCTTCCCGGCTGTTCAAGTCAAGATTTGCAGCTCCGTAGGTGGTTTACGCTACGGCATGGAGTGGGCTCTGGTAAAATCCAATTATCTATCCGATTTAAACCAGTATCAATCGCCTTGCCCAAGGAACTTATGGGATTCGGAGTTGGTACATGTGAGGTGTCTGGTGTGGTGCTTAATCAACTCGGATCATCTGTCTTCGCCGATGTTTCGCGTATTAGGTCTAGCCTGTTCCTTAGCCCTGCTCCTGCTCGTGAACGCAAGTTGCGGAAACCTGATGGTGTTTATCCACAAGAAGGTGTCTTGGGTTTCTCACCGGCCCGATGTGCAGACGCATTGTTTCCTGTTTATCAACGCCAACGTACCCACTTGGTCATCCGCGTTTATCGACGATCCAAGGCTCTTCGCAAGACTACCACCTTAGCAATAGGCCGCTTGCCCCTCAAGGAATTGGCGGACAGCGACGAATGGACCGACTGTGTGTTGACGCTCTATTCGGTCCATACCCGTGATGAAGAGAAGCGAGGTAGCATTTCCTCCTCGTTATACCCTTCGAACTTCGACATTGGGGACATGGATGAAATAGCATCCATGGAGACTTACGGTTCTTTGGACGACCAAGGCATTTTCGGCCAAGCGACTTTACGTGTCCGATTTGTGCCTGGTTTCTCCTCGGTATTCGAGACCGATTCCAAGATGAGGCGCGAATTGAAAGGTGTATTAAGCTTTGGGTCCAAACCAGCCGATCGGGGGATCAAGGATGCAAAAACCGATGAGGAAAAGGACATGCTGGGCTTTGAGAATGGAAATGGTGAAGATCGTGAAGAGGACGATGATTCAGATGAGGCCAGCAGCTACCTCTACTCCCCAAATTCGCCTATCCGCAAGATTGCTCATTGGGCAACCGGTCGCCTATCACCTGCAAGACAAACGCGTACCGGCAACAGTGATGTCGACAGCGATCACCTCGTGGACCCACCTGCCGTACCCACCGCTTCCTCGTCTCTCACAACTAGCCATCTTTCCACCGGTAGCCGCACCTCCTCCAACATCCCCGTCAGCCCAACTCTTCAAGTGCCATCAACCACACCTAAACATCATCGATCATCGTCAGAGTCCAAAGGCATCATACCCAAACTCAGTCTTTCCATCCCACACCAAACCAAAGGTGCCTCGGCCGTTCCCTTAAACAAGAGCGATAGTGTGAAGGACATCTTTCTGTCGGTACCATCCTCTGCCGGCGTCGAAACCCAAGATGCCAGCAAGCACAAGGATCCAGAGACAGACAGCAAAGGAAGTGGACACTCCAAGACAGCCATCGATAGACTCAAGCATGCCAAAGACAAACTCAAGCAGGTTGTGCATCATCAAGCCGGAGGGAAGGACAGCTGAAGCGACATTTCCTGATCGGGAAGATTACAGCTTTGAGCGCTTTCCTCATTCGACATATTACCATCATCATTGTAATTCATTCATGTACATGTATGTATCTATATACCCCACATGTCCACTTGTATACTAGCTCATTGGCCCTGCACACGCCGCTGATTTCCATCTCCATTCTGCTCTTTCCGGAACAAAACTAAATCAGTGCTGGATAAATTTTATGTCGCGCGCCCTTTTTTCTCCTGTTCAGCATGGACGACCTATTGAGGATTTGTGATGACCTCTTTCTCGACTCTGTCTATGCTGGTCTTCTCCCTGCACCTGCTTCTTTCAACGCCACCACACAGCTGCTAAAAACAACGTCACTTCTGGGCCGTGACAATGACTTGCGCATCATCCTTTCCATCTTCGTCCTGGTCACCCTCGGTGGTTCCCTCTTTTACCTCTCTTTTGCCGCTGGCTCCTACTTCTTTGTCTTTGACCGCGATCAGATGAACCACCCAAAGTTCCTTAAGAATCAGGTTCAACTGGAAATACAGACGGCCATGTCGGCCATGCCAGGATTCAGTCTCTTGACTGTGCCATGGTTTTACGGTGAAGTGAAGGGTTATTCTCGCTTATACGAGGATCCCAACAAGTACGGTATTGCTTACATGATCCTGACCATCAGCCTGTTCTTGTTCTTTACGGACTTTGGTATTTATTGGATCCATCGTTGGTTGCACTTACCTATGGTGTATAAGCGATTGCACAAGGTGGGCCGTGGCAAGACGTTGTTGTTTTTTGTACTCATGATGCTTTAGCCTCATCACAAGTGGGTTGTGCCTACTCCCTTCGCATCGCATGCTTTCCATCCCATGGATGGTTATTTGCAATCAGTGCCTTACCACTTGTTCGTCTATCTCATACCCATGCAAAAGTACCTGTACATTGCGCTCTTCATCTTTGTCAACTGCTGGACTGTCATGATCCATGATGGTAAGTGCTGCTGTACAGTTTGGTCATTTTGCCCAGATGTTCAACATGGTGGTCATTTAGGCAACTACCTCTTACGCTCAAAGATTATCAACTCGTGCGCTCATCACGCCGTGCATCACCTGTACTTCAACTACAACTACGGCCAGTACTTTACTCTTTGGGATCGAATCGGTGGATCCTACCGCCAACCCACAGAAGAGCAATACGATGCGCAACAGAGAGCGGATCGCAAAGTGTGGAAGCATCAAGCATCGGAAGCAGAGTCTATCGAAGCCAAGGCTCTAGGCAAGAAGATAGACTAGGCTTGATGGGTCATGTCCTTAACGTGTTATATCCTTACTTTACGGCTCTCTTGTGCCATGTACGAAAATAAATTATCATCTAATTCGTACCACATAGGCGTTACACTTGCAAGAAGGCGTGCCTTCTTTCTCTCTCCTTTGGACGCTGAGCATACACCACGTCAGTATTCAAACGGGCTATAGGTGGCGACAAGGTGAATGTGCACGGCTCACTAGACAGCTCGGCTCTTGCTCATTGAGTGTGCGTCGAGCGTTTCTATTGTTGTGGCACCCTTTTGCTCACACCTTGACACAGCCTCCAGCGCTTGAGATTCGTCATCATGAAGGAGCTCATTGCGTTTGACTTACTACTACCCAACAACCACATCTACTTTTTCGCGCCTAGGCCATCAAGTCGCTCTTCTCATCGCCCCCGACAAACACATCCCAAGCGGCATAAACTTCGAGGCAAGGTCCGCCTTGTCACTTCCAAACCGACTCGACTGAAGGAGGTAGTGATCAAGTTCAAGGGGACGTCATCGATCCATCTTGCAGGATCTGGACGGCGGACTAGTCACTCTCCAGGCATGTTTACCATGATTGGACTCGCGGAACCACCCATGGAGGGCCAACGGACTCTGCGCAAAACCAAACAGGTTCTGTTATCCGATGCGGTCTTGCCGGCAGGTGTGACGGATCTGGGATTCGAGATTTCGGTGCCGGGATACTTGCCGCAGACGCATCGCTCGGATTTCGTCAATATCGATTATGTCCTTTCGGCCAAGGTGGTCCCCGCGGGCAATTTTTCAAAGGCGGTGCATACAGAACGCGACGTTGTGCTTCAAAAAACCATGTTTCCCAAAGATGTATGCTGTGGGGCTGTAGCTGGGTACGTCGTGCCGAAACATCGATACGTAGGAGAACGTCGCGGAAGCATAATTTGGCAGTTTCGTGTACCGCGTGTCGTGTGTCTCGAGGATCCGGCAGGCCTCGAATTTGAGGGAACATTTGTTTTTGGGAGCTCTGAATCTGGTTTGGCTAACATGCGTACGAGTCATGGAGACGACGATGCACCCAACGCCATAGACCATATTTCGGTCGATGTCGTTCAAGAGGAACTATATCGGTGAGTTGCATTCCAAGCATATTCATTACGGGAGTAGTCTTGGCCCTGATCTTTTTGATATATGTTATAGCATGAAACCCAAGAGCAACGACGAACCAGAAAACCGTTTTGAGATATTCGTCTTGCCAGAACAATCGTCTTCTCCACGCCGATACATTGTTCAGCCTTCTATTCCGCCCAGCACCTATCTTCGACCGCCACCTAACACAACCATTACCTTTTCATTTCCGCTCAACCAAGTTGCAGAAAACCGTCGCTCCTTCACCCGACCGAGCGGGCATTGGGCGGGAAATGAAGAAGCTGTACAGGCGCCTGGGCCTTCGGGTCCTTCACTCCGACGACACTCCAGTATCGGTCATATCCGTCCTCGGACATTGTTACGCAGTCAATCATCTATCCCCAATCTCTCTTCCCTAGAGGTCTCCAATTCGGCCGAATCCTGCTTTTCGCGCACTCATTATGTCACTGATGGATTCCACCATACTCTTGACTCACCCTTTCTCGAAATCAAGCATTACATTCGCGTCATCGTTCAATATCGCCAGAATCATCGACCGCAGAGTTTGGTTCTGGGCATTCCCATCCACGTCTCACCCAATATCCATCCGGAAGTAGTCATTGAACGCGAAGCAAATGGTGAAGAGCGATTGCCTTCCTACAGCCACACGGTACGCGATGGTGAAACTCTCCCTGGATACGCGGTCGAGGATGATGAAGACGAGTGGGAAGACGTCCCAAGAGAATTGACCAATATAAGTGCAAGCCTTCAACATGAACATGCTGATGACGATGGGGAAGTCGATGGTGATGAGCAGCCACAGGACGACAATCCAACCTATCCGCCTGATCCTCGACCGCCTCTCGAACAAGATAGCCCGATCACAGGAATAAGAACCGACATTTCGCGATTACAACCGGCGCCATCCGCCCCGCAACGTCGCAAACATGAGGTAACGATGCTCCTTCGGGAACGAAGACTTGTCGATTTTCGGGAGCTACCTCCATTTCCTTGAGAATATGTAACTACTTTGTATCATTATTGTTATATACACTCGAGGTACATCATTCATGCATGAGGAGCGCTTGCACTTTCCTCCGTGAAAACTCCCATAGGCACATCACTGCTCAACACAACCTCCGGTCCAGGAACATCATTGATGATATTCACCACCTGCTGCATATAACTAGGTCCAGGCTTGTACCACTGTCGTTCCAAATCATCCACAATCTCGCCAAATGCCACACCACTGTTCAAAATCACCCGACATTGGGTCAACGTATGCATATCCACTTTCTCCACTTGAGCCCGAATTTCCACCTTGACCTTTTCATTGGCGGTATCCGTGACAAAGAAGCTCTTCAAATAATTCACCGTCGATTGTTCAGGATCGCTGTAGGTCAACAAGTCAATCACCAATTCGTGGTAGGTATGATAGCTCGTCGGTCGCTCGTTCCAAAGTCGATTCTCAATAGTAATATCCCCATGTTGTCGCATCCATTCCAAAATCTCGGCTCGCGTGCCAATGAAGCTGAACTTGGAAGTGGCAGAATTGGCGGAGAGCGAGAGGGATTTCTGGAGGAGAGGTGGGTTCACTAGCCGTGCTCCTGTACCGGGTGTTTCACCCTCTAGGAACATGGGTTGATATGTGTGAGTGAGGAGAAGGAAGTAGGCTGTGTAGTATGGCACGCCGAGAGACCTACCTATCTCATAACCGTACTGCAATACCATGGGTCAAAGGACGGTGAGAAAGAGCACTGTGGGGAAATTTCACGTTTAAACAATGAGCAGTCACGGTCCTCACGGCCATTGTTTCAAGCTATTCCAGCGCTATCGCACTTATGTGGGTTTATTCATATATAAGTCATAAACAGTATGCCGGATCAACTTGTTTTAAACAACACCCTCCCTGCGCGGAGATGAACATAATATCGTCAAAGATTGCCAGAGTGTCACAACCGAAGAGACACTTACCCCATCCGTTCACCTCGTTCAGGTGGGTCGGCGAACGGATCCGCAAAGGGATCCTGTTCTTCGCTACCCACGGGAACTTGGAATCCACCGATCTCTGGCGTCCATCCCTTGTTGGAGCCATATGTCTTGCCGGAGACAGACATTTGTTCAAAGTTGATTAAATCATCATAAGGATCGCGTGGTGGTGAAGGCCTGGCTTCGTCTTGCTCTAATGGCTCATCACCCATTGAAGAGTAGTGCACTGGTTGCGCTGCTGTAGAGCGTTGTGGCTTGATGGGAGCCCATGCGGCTGAAGAAGTAGGAGACAAGGATGATGAAGTAGAAGGAGGAGAATTCCGGCTGGGGAGCTTTGGTGGTGGTGGTCGCGGAGGGGAACGGTAGGATTGGCGAGATTGCTGCGATGCCATAGTACTTGTATCCACATAATCATCACTATCATAATCACCGACCGCATTGGGATCAATGCCATGAGCCATGTTGTCGTAGGCATCACAAGCCTTCAATAACTCTTCGTTCGTAGCAAGCAAGGTACCGATCCAAGACTCGTCTTCCACCAATCGAGTGTATCGCACAATCTTCTTTCTGGATTCAATGACCCTCGCGAAGAGTTCTTGGACGTTGTCGTCTGTCTTGACGACTTCATATCCCACTTCCTTTGTACGAATAAGCTTGAGCGCGTTCACGAGATTATTGGCGTTCTGGTTTGCCATGGCAATCTCCTGGATCACCTTTGGTTTTTCTTTAGCAAAATCAAATCTGCCTTGCTGCTGTTGTGCTGGCGGAGCGGTCTTGGACTTTGTCACCTTCTTCTTGTCCGGAGGAGGCATTGACTGTCGTTTGTTCTTTGGCGGAGAATCAATGCGATTGGCAGGGGGAGCTGGTGGTGTCTCAACAACAGGTGGGGGTGTCTTTGGACGAGGTGCAGGCGCGGGCTCTACTTTCGCCGGGGATGAAGTGCCACGAGGCCTTGTCTCTACCGGCTTGCGGACCCGCTAATTTTCATGCGTCAAACTAATTCGCTCCACGAAATATTGAACAATCACTCACGTCGCCAAGCTTCGCTCTACCTTCCAAATAAAGATCATGCATACTCTTCATACCAGGCTCGTTCTTATACTTTTCAGTCCATGCACCGAGTAGCTCAACCAAGGCCTTCCTGACGGCCGGGTTTTCGCCCTGCAGAACCGAGGTCATTGATGATTCCTATGAAACGTCGCCAATTGCACTTACGGGACTATGAATGATCACATGAAATCGCTCCTTGATTTTCTCCGATGCCAGTAATGCCTCTACAGAGCATATCTAATCAGTGTCCGGCAATGAGCGAGTCCCTCGAAAAGTATACGTACGACTGAAGCGTTTCCCGCTATTCTCAATGAGTAGCTTTAGGATCTATCACATGATTCATTAGTATGCAACCACGTTTCTCGCATTGAATGCGTACCGATAGAGCCATCAATTGTTGCTGGTCGTTTCCGTGCTTGAGACGCTTCCGAATAGCATGCACCGCCTCTCTAGGTCCAGTCTGCTGTATCATAATCACTTCTGCAAGTTGCTGGATCTGATACCAGTCTTCTTCTTCATAGTTACATAGGCGTTCTATAGAAATATACCCTTGGTCAGGATTCCAATATACACCCTCGGCCACCGTTATCTCTTGACACGATGCCGTCAAGAGGTCCGATCCACTATTCAGTGCATCCTCACTCTTTACATACCAATATACTCGGTCACCGCTGTGCGCGGAACCTCCTGCTGTGAGAAAACTCCCATGAGCAATAAGAGAGGAAGAACCAGAGCGCGCAAAGACACGCGGAAGCCTTATCTGGGTTAGGGTAATTCATGATGTCACTTAGTCTCCACATTTTCTGACAACTAGGTGCGAATGGAACACCTTGAATGGGGGAAGCTTCGCCTAGGAAACGGAAAGCTTCGACTCCACTAACGCCGACATCCTATCAGCGGGCAACACAAAGGAAGCAGATACAGTCGTCAAATCAAAAGAGTTTGGACGACTTCTTTAACGGTTCTACGAGAGACAAGGCACATGATCGGGATATCGGAAAGAGCTCAGTAGAAGTTTCACAAGGTGGAGGAGAGTCTGAGGATGTCGAACTTAACCGGGCAATACAAGCGAGTCTGAAATCGGAGCAGCATGCGGCAGATAGAACGGAAGACGGCGCTGGCAACGAAGAAATGGAACGTGCGCTCAGAGAGAGTCTAGATCAATCGATTGTTGCATCCCAAGATGCGCAATTGGATGAAGATGAAGAGCTTCGGCGTGCAATGGAAGAGAGCTTAAATGAAGCGAAACGGATGGAATCAGTGCTTGAGTACGGAATTCTCGACGATGCATCGGAGATCGCCACCTTAAATCGACAACCGAGAAATATCACGACAATTTTCTCAGAGACCAACAATGGTAATTCCACTAATTTGTCCAAGGCATCCTTACAGCCTGAAAACTCGACAGCTACCGATGCGCCGATACCGGATCTACTTGTCAAACAACCAGCATCATTCCGTCCAGAAAGTCACAATTTTACAACATCACACACACCCTATGCCTTTCTCACCCAAGCATTCCAGCAAATTGCATCTCATACATCTCGCATCACTATACTCAACATATTGACAAATACTCTACGTACTATATGGTACCATAATCCACAGGATCTCTTACCAACGATATGGCTCTGTTCAAATGCCATTGCACCACCACACAGAGGCGTCGAACTTGGTATTGGTCCCCTCATCCTTAGCAAAGCCATCACTTCCATCTCTGGCATCAGCAACAAACGTCTAAAGCAACTCTACGATGAGCATGGTGACTGGGGAGATGTAGCCTACGCTGCCAAAGTCTCTATTCGAACGCTTGTCATGCCCAGGCCTCTCACCATCCCAAATGTTTATTCTACTCTTGCATCCATTGCACGGCTCAAAGGCAATGGTACTGTGGATGCGAAGACTGGACTGGTCAAGAAGCTAATTCTGGCCGCGCGAGGGGAAGAGGTTCGGTTCCTGGTTCGCACATTTGTTTCGCATCTTCGCATAGGCGCTGTTCGTACAACTGTCTTGATAGCCTTGGCTCGAGCGATGGTATACACGATACCAAAGACACAGGAGGTCGACTATGCAACATTGGCCGACAATACATTACACGCATTGCCGACTGATTCTCCTTCATTAGTGTCGCGAAAACTGGTTGTAGCCGAACAATTGTTGCGTGCAGCGTATGCCCGTTATCCTGACTGGGACGGCATCGTGAACCAGCTTCATGCCGCGGGCGGTGATATACGTTCGATCGTCGAGGGATGCGATGTCACGCCTGGAACGCCTGTTCGCCCCATGTTGGGCAAGATCACGCGAGACCTTAATGCCGTGTTTGAGGTCCTAGACCCAGATCGTCAATTTGCTTGTGAATGGAAGTACGATGGACAGGTGAGAGGTTTGAGGTTGCAAAAGTTGCAGGCTAATGGGGCATGTAGAGGGCACAGATCCATCTCTTAGAGTCTGGAAAGGTCAAGATATACAGTAGACATTTAGAGGTAAGGTGTGCATGTGAGCTAGTTGGACAATTCGATGCGATTGATGACCGCCAGGACATCACAACCAAATACCCAGATATTATCGAACTCATTCCGTCTATCATCAACGCCAATTCTGATGGGTTGCGGACAACGTCTTTTATCATGGATGCAGAAGTCGTAGCCGTAGACGATGAAGGGAAACGACAGAGTTTTCAAGTATTGTCTGGGCGGGGTAGGAAAGATATCGTGCTCGCTAACGTGACGGTGAATGTGGTAAGTAGTTGTTGATGTTTACTGACGATAATCACTCATGGGTCGCTTGCTGCAGTGTGTGCATGCATTTGGTAAGATCAGGCGTACCCAACGATGACGGAATTGATGCCTCTTTACATTAACTCAATTACTAGATCTCATGTATCTCAATCAAACTTCGCTATTATCCCGCTCCTTTCGACATCGGCGGCAACTTCTTCATACACATTTTACTCCTGTCGCTGGACGCTTTAGTTTTGTCAAGCACATGGACGCAAAAGCAATTCCTGAAGACATGGACGAAGTCTCGCAATTCTTCAAAGACAGTCTTCAAGGAGGCTGTGAAGGCATTATGGTCAAGGTATTGGACGGTGGAAAATCGGAACAAGGACTCGTAGACGCCTATGGCAATCAAGTAGACGCATTGGATCTGGAAACTGAGATGGCTGCCTACCTGGAAGCTGAAGATATGGACACCAGCATCTTGGAACACAACGAGGATCAAAACCCCAGCTCCGCCAAAACTGAAGTGGCGGCAAAGAAAGGTAGAAAGAAGGAACTGTTGGCGACATACGAACCTGGTAAGCGATATGGTTACATATAGATCTCTCATGCTGACCGAAGCACCCAGACAAGCGTTTGGAAAGCTGGCTCAAAGTCAAGAAGGATTACGTGGAAGGCGTGAGCGATTCGTTGGATTTGGTAGTAAGTAAATTAGAGATCCTGACATTTGTGCGATATATGTTGACTACCTACATGCAGCCTATTGCCGGATGGTATGGTAACGGCAGAAAGGCTGGCTGGTATTCTCCCGTGCTACTGGCTTGTTACAATCCAGAAACCGAATCCTTGGAATCTGTGTGCAAATGCATGTCTGGATTCTCTGATCAATTTTATAAGGATATGCGCGTTTTCTACGGTGAAGTTAGTGGAAGGATTTGCGATGGCCCAAAGGGGTATTATAATGTGGACACGAAAGCCTTGCGTCCAGATGGTAGGTAGTCATTTTGTGGAACGAGAGCGATGGACTGGAGATTGATCAAACACACCCGCTTTTGCAGTTTGGTTTGAACCGTGCGAGGTATGGGAGATCAAAGGTAATTGCAATGTGTCTTCGCTGCTCCAATCACTTAACCCCGCTCTATAGGTGCCGAGATCACCATATCGCCAGTTCATAGATCTGCTATTGGCAAGATCTCTGAAGACCGCGGATTGTCTCTTCGATTCCCTCGCTTTATCAAAAAGAGGGAAGACAAGCGCATAGAGGACGCAACTACCAGTGATCAAGTCGCTGAAATGTATAGAATGCAGACAAAGGATAATGGTGAACTGCTAGAAGACGAAGAGGAATGAATGGTGATTTGTCCAAAACGGGACAGATTGGTGCTTTTTGCCTTTGTCTGAATGCTTTCTTCGCACATCACTGCAGAGTTTGCTGAGTCCAGAGAGAAGGACTCACAGCTCGAGAATTCAGGAAAGCGAGGTCAATCTCCCATAGTGGCCGAATTCGGAGAGACAAGACCGCATACCCCACCATCGCATCGACATCCTCAACCCCACTTTCAACAGCTTGCCGCACCCTATATAATACCGGCCACCGCGCAGATACCCTTAACACCCTATCCTGATCCAACCGCCTTCTCTCATGGCCAAGTATATCCAACAGCCCTCCCCGCACCACCTTTGTGGGCGTACATGCCTGTCGCTCAACCGGTCATACCTTTATCCAAACCACAGGAGAAAAGAATAACACAGGAGATTATGAGCTTATATCAGGTAGGGATAGTATACTTCATAAGCCTCTGTTATCCTCCGGTTTCCACCCAAACTAATGCAGTTTCGTTATTGGCTATAGTCACTCTTACCAACGCCACTCAATATCACAAGGAGGCGGAAGTTTGTAGAAAAAATTCAACGCATACTGCATGAAGAATATCCTGGGCGACAAGTTGACGTGCATTTGTTTGGGTAAGGGAATCTCGATCAACGCCATTGTTCAGAAGCTCATATGGCATTTGCTCCATGCTAGCTCCTCGGCAAATGGATTGGGAACAGGGGGGTCAGACGTAGACTTGTGCCTTGTCACGGACTGGGAGAGACTACAGGATGTGCGATTCCTGGCAGCTGGACTAAAGAAACGTTAGTATCGTCATGGATCAAATGTGAGTATGCTGAATCTTCAATAGATGGAATCCGGCGGGTTACGTGTATACCGAACGCAAGAGTACCGATTGTTAAGCTCTGGGACAACGAATTGTAAGTAATCAACTCGGTACTCTCCAAGCACAGCACTTATCGAAGGAAAACATCAGGTTCCTTGCTTGCGATATCAACGTGAACAATCCCCTGGCGCTGCAGAACACTGAAATGATCAAAACTTACGTAGAAATTGATGCCAGAGCTCGACCATTTATCATGATTATCAAGCATTGGGCACGACGGAGAGTTCTGAATGATGCCGCAAAAGGTGGTACACTGAGCACGTATGCCTGGATGTGCATGTGCATCAACTTCCTTCAAATGCGAACTCCATCAATATTGCCCGCCCTCCATCAAATTCCTCATACAAAGCGACCAGATAATGCCATTGTCGATGGTGTTGATACCTCCTTCTGCTCAGATTTGGACCAATTACGGGGATTTGGAGAGCTAAACTCCGAGTCGCTCGGATATCTTTTATATGCCTTCTTTCGTCACTTTGCATTCGAGTACGAATACGAAAAGTACGTCATCTCAGTGCGTTGCGGCAAATACTTGACGAAGGAGTCAAAAGGTTGGATTGGGGACCGCAATTACAATCTGCTGTGCATCGAATCACCGATGAATGTATTTAGAAATCTCGGCAACTCAGCGGACGATATCACAGTACACGGACTCAAGAACGAGTTCCAGCGTGCGTATAGCATCATAGTAAACGGAGGTAGTTTGAGTCAAGTATGTGAGCAGTACATAGAAGCGTAGAATGGAAATAGTACTAGTTCAAACGCGACCCTGGTTACCAAAAGGAGTAATCTACAATATCGAGCTTGGTGCTGTGACATGAAGGGGATCAATGACATTCTCAAAGACCGTAAGTTAGCCAAGTTCTGGGCTGTCTGGCGACTAGATGTCTCAAACCAACTTTCCAGGTATCCTGCAGACTTTCCGGGCGGTGCAGTCCGAAGAGAAATGGAAGGTGTGCGTTGTGGACTCCAAGTCCATGAAGATCCTGTCAGCTGCCTGCAAGCTGGCTAATCTGTTTGAGATGGACGTAAGTATCTGAAGAGCTTTCTTGTCCACATGTAAGCATTTGCTTAACTTCCCCTAGATTGTCTGTAAGTTGAGCGCGTTATGTTTCTTAAATGGACTTGAGCTCAGAGATTCTCAGCTATCGACAACATTGACAAACCACGGCAATCGCATCCAAAGCTCGAGGCGATCTATATCTTGACACCATGCTTAGACTCGATACAGAGGCTCGTGAACGATTTCTCGAAATCAGAAGGTCCAATGTACAAGTGCGCCCATGTGCATTTCACAGGTGGTGAGTAGGGTGATGTTAAGTCACTCAATCTTGGTCTTACGCTTATGGACAGCTTTGGATGGATCCTTGTTCAGTGACATGAATCGACGCGTTACGGAAGCTGGCGTTGCAAAGTATATTCGAGCTCTCAAGGAGATTTTCGTTGATTTTCTAGGTAGGTGATCGTACGCATCTATCGGTTGATAACAGATAGTCATTACCAATTCAAAGCTGTGGATTCTGCCACGTACACCACCGACTACTCGTTTCAGACGCCGGCCAACTTTTTCACCTGCTTTGGAACAACCGAGTACAATCGCGCTGAGGAAGACTTAAAGGACATTGCGAAACAGGTATGTAAATCTGCACAAGTAATCGCACATGCTTACTGCGTCTAGTTGCTGGCTGTTTGTGCTGTCTTGGGCGAAAATCCCATGATTCGATACCACCGACCTCTGGATTTGGAAGGGGTAGAAAACAGATATCTCCCTTCCAAACTCGCAAAAGCACTTCAAAGTGAGCTTGATGAATTTGTCAGACAGAATCCCGAATTCCCGGTAGGTGCTCGCGCGATGACTGACACGTCTCAATCTCACTCATGCCATGAAAATTCCGTAGCCTTCAAGAGACCCTCCCGTAGGCCCCGCGACCATGTTCATCCTCGATCGTACCATTGACTCATGCTCACCGTTCCTCCATGAATTGACTTATCAAGCCATGATGAATGACCTTCTCAATCTGGAGAATAATGGCACCAAATACTCTTACGAGTACAATGAGGAAGAATCTGGCGTTACGACTACAGTAAGAAAGGATGTTGTCCTAGATGAATCAGACAACGTCTTTGTCGAAGTGAGGCACCTGTATATTCAGGAAGCCATCGATAAGCTTACAACAGAATTCCGAGAATTGATCGGAAAAGGTGGCATAGCCAAAACGTTGGTGGATATCGCTCTTTTCGAATATGCGGCTAACGCGCACTTGTTGCAGAGGGGACAGTCTCAAGGATTTGAATGCGATGAAGGATGTTGTGGCTCGTCTTCCGCAGTACCAAGAGATGAAAGCCAAGGTAGGTGCTAGGTTACCAAGGTCCATGTGGAACTCACATACTTCTAGTACGGGGTGCACCTTGACATTGCCCAGAAATGTATCGACATATTTACACAACAAGAGCTTCGAAGCATAGTAGAGCTCGAGCAGGTTCGTAGACATTCATGATAGAGACTTACCTGACACTGATGCGAGCCCAAACACAGGATTTGGCATGCGGCGAAACGCATGATGGACATACTCTGAAGAACATTGTGGATCGAATGACGCCTTTGTTGGACGATCCTTACATCAGGCAAGTCAACATGGGGAAAGCATATTCCGATGGTTAATGAGAGATTCTTGCAGCCCAGCGACGAAGACGCGCCTGATTGCCATCTACATGGCCTCAAATATCAAGGGCGCAAAAGAAGAGGATAAGAAGGTGCTTTTGGCGCATGCTCGTCTCGGTGCAGAGCACAAGGAGGCATTGGAGAATCTGTCGTTGATGGGCATACAATACAACGAAACGCTCGCTAAACTCTTAAAGAAACCAAAGGCGAAACGAAAGCAATTTGACGCTGATAGTGTGATGCTTACCCGGTATCAGCCTAGAATTAAGGGATTGCTTGAGGTAAGTCTCTCTGAATCCATTCTTTCAATATGCTCATGTTCCCTAGGATCATCTTGCGGACGACATTGACAATAGTCTCTTCCCATTTCTGAAGCACCCGCTCCCAGCATCGCGACAGGAGCGCCAAACTGGTTCACACATCGACAACACTCTTCGCGTCTACAAAACCCAGTGGCACAAGAAAACAAAGGGACAAGCGGTCGTCAAGCCCCCCGATGGTCCAGCCATGCTCGTCTTTGTGTTGGGTGGCATCACCTGGTCCGAGATACGATCAGCTTTCGAGATTGCTCAGCAATACAATCGAGAAGTCTACATTGGCTCCACCCATATCCTCACGCCTGAATCTTATCTACATGATCTTCAAATGCTGAGGAAGCCGATTGAGCGACCGTCTCCCATTATACCCCCAGTACAAAGCGGTCCAGCGACAAAGGCTACTAAACCGCGCAAGACTGTGAATCCAACGCAACCACCACGATCTAGTTCAAGTGGTATCGCCAACAAGGTATCCAAATTTAATGTACTTCGAAAGTAGAGAAAGGCAACCTATGCTACAATCCATTCATAGTTTCGATTTTGGTTTGAAAAAGGCATCTACCATGGCGCGTCGTTGAATCTTGCCAGTGGCTGTCTTGGGCATGGCGTCTGTAATGTAAACCACCTTAGGCACCTTGAAACTAGCCATCTTCTCATTGCAAAATTGCTGAATGTCCTTCTTGACCTGCTCGGCATCCTTGCTCTTGGCTTCTTCTTTAAGGACCACGGCCGCGTGCACTTCTTGTCCGTACTTTTCATCAGGTACCGCAAATGATACAGCTTCCGCCACATCGGGATGGTTCAAAAGCACACCATCGACTTCAAGCGGAGAAATCTTTTCACCACCGCGATTGATCAATTCCTTGATGCGACCGGTCAACACCAGGTACCCGTCCTTGTCCAATCGGCCTTGATCACCTGTACGGAACCATCCGTCCTTCGTAAACGCTTCATCGTTGGCTTTGGGATTGTTCAAGTAGCCTTTGGTCACATTGTTACCCTTGATGCATACTTCGCCCTCTTCGACGCGATCGCCCTTGGCGTCCAAGATGGTCACCTGGACACCCTGACCTAACCCAACTGAACCGGGTTTACGTGTTGCCGGTGGTAAGGGATTGGAGGTCATTTGATGAGCTGCTTCAGTCATGGCATACGCTTCCAGAACCGGAGCCTTGAAGGTCTTTTCCAGCTGATGGAAAGTGGCCGGAGCAAGACTGGAAGAGCAGGATCGAATGAAGCGGATCTTAGGAATGCGGTGAGGGGGCTTGACAAGCAGGATTTGGTGAATCGTAGGGACTAGACAGGTGACATATAAGCAGCGAATCGTCAAGACCGGGACCATGCTTACCCGCTGTGTACCAGTTGCACTGGCCCTCCTCGAAATCTTTCCAAAACGTGCCGGCACTAAACTTTTCTGGAATCACGGCCGTCCCGCCGGAAAGTAACGTGGCCAGCAGACCGCACACAAGACCGTGTACGTGGAAGAGAGGCATCACGAGCAGTGTGCGGTCCTCTGGCGTGAGCTTGTAGGTGTTGATGATGTTGCGCATCGTGGTGTAGATGTTTCGGTGGGTCAGGGGGACGCCTGAACCCCTGTTAGTGTCAACGTTTTGGGGGAAGCGTACATTTATTTTACTTACCTTTGGGACGTCCCGTAGTACCACTTGTATGTAAGAGGAGAGCGACATCCTCCTGCTCGGGCTTGATGTGTTGGTTGTCGATGGGCTTGCTGTTGGCTGTCTGACCGGCGACAACCTCAAGCACAACCTCCGATCGCTTCGGATCCCATGCAACTTCAATAACCGTAGTGCCGAAATGTTCTGCTGCCTTGACCGCCGCATACCCATTCGATACGGACCCCTTGGGAACAATAATTGCCGTTGATTTCGCATCTTCAATGTAAAACTTGAACTCTTCTTGGCGATAATTGGGGTTCAAGGGAGCCGCACAACAACCCAAGAGGTTGACACCGAGAAAACAGGTGGCAAACTCGAGCGAGTTGGGCAACGAGACGGAAATCGTCTTGTCTCTACCATACGCTGACGTCGGCAAGGCACCTGTTAGTTGCCGCTGAAACGACTGCACCACGCGATAAAAGTCCTTGTATGATACTGTTACTGGATGAGGTGCCGAGGACGGAATAATAATGGCAGGCGATGTGGATTCGTGCTCAAATACAGCGTAGAGTGTCTCCATGATGAAGGTTACTAAAAGATGTCAGAGTGTGTGACATTGGGGGGGGGGGGTATGGAACTTTACGCAGTCCCATGACGTGGTTATTGCTGCGCTGATCATCAACACTACACACAGACAACAATAACGCATTCACGTGTTCCCTTCCTTACTCTCTCACTCACACACACGCTCATGCATAGACTCGCAGTCCTTGTCCACACGCTCTTTTTCTCCTAGCCAACTAGAAAAATAAACGCATATATCGGCATGATCGTATACGCGTCTCTGCGTTCAGCGCTTCGCTAAAATTTTTCATTTGACTCATGGCCAATGGTCTCCCCTCTCTCTCTCTCTCTTTCTCTCTCTCTCATCCTTTCCATCCGCCATCTCCCTTGCTCCTCTCTCTCTCTCTCTCTCCCCTCTTCAACCGCTTTTTCGGCACTCGTCTCGTACTGCTCTCTAGTGCTCTTTGCTGTGTGGAGGTCTTGTTCTTTTCCACATTCCGCCACGTTGCATCCGTGTGGCTCATTGCATTGCACTTGAGACATCTGTTGGCTATTGACCTTCGTTACTGCAACAGACAGTTCAGTATGGAATAGACGAGCTATAGGCGACAGAAGATTGCACTTGCGCGGCCTCGCTACCGACACGCCCTTCTTCGCCAAGTCGAAATTGACTGGAAGAAACCCAAAGGATTTTGCCTTCCCAAGCGTCCGTTTGGGTGAACATCTCCTTTCCGCCTTTTCCCTTGTCATCTTTCTTTTTTTTTTTACCCTCCATTCAACTTTTTCTTTGCATCAACTCATCGCTGTTGCTTCGTATCCGAGGCTTGGCATTTGGTGATCATCGCTTGCAAATCGTTTCATCTGAAACCTTCAACTATCAGGATTTGCATCTTGCATAGTCTTCATCCACACGATACCCTTCCAAAGCGACCTCTTTGCTGAGTTTCCGTTTTCGGGTTTGCAAGCACCTTCTGACGACCGTCATCCAATACACCACCTCGAATAGATCCTTGATACCCTGTAACTCTCGGCATCGCGATACCACAAGTCTATCCGACACGATATCAGCAAGCAGTTTCTACTCGACTGCATCGCTCTGTGTTTATTTTTTCTTACTTTTCCTTTTTTTCAGCATTCTCATAGCATCACATTATCTTGCATTTCTCTTCGTTTCTGCAAGCTCTGGCAGAGACATTGGCGCTCTTCTTGATCAGCGTTGCCTATATTCTCTCCCTCTGCAATTTTGGAACGACACCTTCTTGTACGCAACTCTGCGACCGGAAAGTGAGACTTGCTCAAAAAGAAGAGACAGCACATCTGTTGTTGTTCTCACGTCATGTCAGCATCCGTCATTCCCTACATGACAATTCCAAGCTCCGGCATGGACAACGACAACGGCCTTTATGGGTCGTGGCGCTCGCAGCAGCCGCTGCCACGCCAACCGACGGCACCCAATCAACCATCATATCATCAACCGGTGCCATCAATTCCGAATCAGCTCAATGAGCATGTTCCTTCCTATACTGCGGCTCCAGGCTTTTACTCGTACGAAGCCGCACAAAACCAACCTCAGTATTGCCCGCCGCCAGGTGCGCCGCGTCTTGACGCAAGGCAGCCTACCTGGTTGCCATCTCCACGACATATTCCTGTCCAGGCATTCGGTCGCCTACATATTGCGGACGTGCAACCAAACCTGCATCCGTCCAGTGATGGCTACCTTCAGGCAAGGCAACCAATATTCTCGGAAACTTTTCATCAACCTGCGCGGTTGGAACCAACGTTCAGTCAACCTCATCCTTCGCAAAGGTATCCATCGGGTAATGCTGTCCAGACAACAACCGCAATTCATCCGTTGTTGCTTGATCTTGCGACGCATTATTCCAAACCAGCGGGTTCCCATGGCATGCAAGCGCAGTCCATGATGAGAACCGAATCGCTACCTACTCCACGGCACGGACAATTGGAGTATGAACATGCCGTGCCCCTCGATGTATGGCAGCGTCGATGCACGGCTTACACACATGCTGAGCCTGACTGGTCTATGCACCATCATGGTGGACGCAATTCCTTCTCGGGAGAGTCGCAACGTTATGGCGGAAATCTCATGGCCGTCCCCGTTGATGTTTTGCCCAAACCTAAAACCCTTGGCATCCTTCCTTCGGATGACACCTATAGGGCGGCGATCGATGGCGAGCACTCCCGTAACTATGATCAGCGCAGACGCAGTCAGCTATTTAGCTTGTTTGAAGACCCTCACAATGTGCACCCCAATCGACAAGGCAGCAACCGATCGTCGTTTGATCAGGCGCAGCCGCAGCAACAACAACAGCAACAGCAACGCTCTCCTGATATGCCGGGGAGCTTCAATGGTCTAGAGAGCTATTCTCTCTTTTACAATTCGTCGTATTCAAGACCTCGGCTGTCGGAATCTGTGTCGGATTCCGTCGTCACCGAACAACCAACGGAGAACAGCCGGGGATCTGAAACGCCAATCACCTTCCTGTCGCAACCCGTACCAAACATCAACGTGCTTGTGGAATTTGCAAGCTTTGCGGTCGGGGCGATGTGGAATTCCCATGCATCTTCGCTTCACAGTGGACATGCCGAACCCTTGCAGCGGCATGGAACGTCGAACGTTACGCCTACGTTCTACAACCCCACCCCTGCTTTCAAACAGTTTACGTTGCAGATCCTTAAAGCAACCCAACTGTCGAGTAGTGTCGTATTTCTGGCGCTACGATATATTTACATGCTGCTCACAAAGCATCCCGGTACATGGGGTACCGAAGGATCCGAGTATCGATTGTTTTGCGCAGCGCTCATTTTGGGTAAGTGCTTACTAATTAGGCTAACTTTCGCCGGCCAAGTCTAACAGATTACCTCTTAGCTAACAAATTTCTGGACGACAACACGTTCACAAATAGCACGTGGGCCAATCTCACCGGATTGCCCGTCAAGGACATCAACATGATGGAGATGGAATTCTTAACGGTTCTCGATTTCAACATTTGTGTCCAGGCCGAGGTTTTCGAACACTGGTCAACGGTCCTTATGCCGTACTATGACTTCATTAGGAACGGAACAGGTTGGACAAGCTCCGCTGCAGACAAGGCAGCCCAAGCGGAGAGATTGCTGAAGACCCTTGGTATGTGGAATCCTAACCAAGCTACTTGGACCTTGCGCCCTCGCCGTTCCCGTTCCCCTTCTCCTTCCTGTACGTTGCACTCTAATCCCGCGATTGCTGTTTGACGTAGGATTACATAAAATGGTATTCGTATTACACATTGTGGCCGTTGGTCGCGAACATACTCGCATCCTTGTCTTCAGTGATGGATGCGTATGGACCACTCCACTGGAGATCCAATCCAAGTGACACTACCATTGACTTCTCTTTTGAGGCAATGCAAAGGTGTATACATGCTACATGCAAAAATGAACGTACGCCAGGGAACAATGGCTGTGATACAGGTGCCTCCATGTCAGTGCATGCATCGCTGCTTGGTCATGGCTTACTCCATATCCTTCCGCTGGAGCTTCATTGGGTGTGCCCCTCGACTACATGATTGGCCGCTGCCACTCATTTGGTATCGGTGGGGAGCCGGAGGGCACGGGTGCTGTTTTGGAGTAAGAGAAGCAACTCCGTGTGGACATTCAATCTTCTAAGTGATGTCGAGGCATCCGCGTTCCCAGGCACCCAAGTGAGACGCTCATTGTTTTCTGTTGCATTTGGTCCGGAGCAGGTGGCAATTTGCAGAGATCCGACGAAAAAGAGCTAGACTGGAAGAGAGTTTCCGAAATCCACTGGCTGTTCAAGCTATACTCAAGAACAAAAGTCTTAATATGAGGAGTGAATACAAGAAGACGACCATGGAAAGCAAGTTCAATGGATCAAATAATGGACAATTTCCATTGTTTGAAACGCAAACTGCCAGTCGCACTCTGGCGCTCATCCAACACGAAGTTGCCTTCCCATATGATGACTAGCATACATGTGAACCTGGAAGGACAAGTGACGAGCGCGCTGAACGCGCGCATCTTCAACACCATCCCACGTGCGGTCTGACATCATCTCCATTGTTCTCCCGTAGACTGTTATTTCCTAATTTAGTTCATTACGTTTTCGCATGTTCATAAACGCCCAAGTATATAAACATCACTCTACACTAGCTTTTCCTCACACATCATGTTCACTCGTCAACTATTGCGATCTGCCCCTCGCCATCCTATTCGCCGTGCTGCTACGGATACTTTCTCTCAACAAGGAGGCAACAATACCACATTGTTGATCATCGGTGGTCTGGTTGCTGCCGCAGGCGCTTATTACTACTATAATAGCGGCAAGGGTAAGCGGTGCATTGAAATTGTGTTATGATGAACTCAATGTGCATTCCATAGTCGATGCCAAGGCTCATGAAGCCAAAGGCCGAGTAGAGGCAACTGCTCACGATGTTGCCGGCAAAACCAGTGCCACGATCGACGAAACGAAAGGCAAGGCCAAGGAAGTCGCCCACAAGGCGACAGGCCAAGTCAAAGGAAAGACTGAGTCGACGGCTGAGCAGGCCAAGGCCAAGGCGGAGGAAGCGGCTGAAAAGGCTAAAGCTGAGGCGGCCAAAAAATGAGGATGGGATCCTGTGTGTACATATGCAACTCGAATATTGCGATTAAGACAAGCTTCTCACTGCATCCATCTTGCTTGTCTGTGTGGGATCGACACATTGCGCTTCCAGTAGCTGGCATCAAACTTCGCCAATATAGGCCTTTCGGTGCTTAGACATGTGGGAGAATGAATGTCCAATAGCTTGGATTAGAAACACTTGAGCCATCTCTCTCTCTCTCTCTCTCTTTCTTTCTTTCTCTCTTTCTCTGCATCGACCTTATTTATCATGGATCCTACTCATCAGCTTATTCAGCTCAATGTCTCGAGAACAACGGGATGCATTATCAATTTTATGGCGCGAATTGGCAACAAGTGCAAAGGTGTCATGCAAGACAAGAACTCTGTCGATGCTCCCTGAGCCTTCTGCATCCTTGAATCTCTCCCCACACCTACACACAAAGTCCACCGGAACGTGCGTGCACTCGTCATAATGCGTCAAGAACGCAACCTCATTGGCAAACTCGTCTCCGCACTCTCCACACACGAATAACGATTCGCGGTGGATGGCAACGTGTTCTTTGAGGCGATCAAGGATCGAAAAGGAAAGCTGACATATTTGACACGTATAATGAACAGGCACGGTCGTATCCTGTGGAGGCGCTCCAGTAATCACGGCATCGCACTCGGCGCACCTCACCCGAAGCGAGGTGTCTTGCTCTTGGGGATGCCAGGTTTTGCAGATCATGAGGGGTTCGTGGCCTGGGTTATCCACAAGGTGAGCGAACCACTGGTCGTCATTTTCAAAGATCTCGGCGGGACAGACGCGGCAGGTAAAGAGGCGTTCCGGAGGCTTGAAAGCCGTGTTCGCTGCCTCGTTCTGCTCGTCCTGGGTCGTTTCTGAGCCATGTCTTGAATTGCGACGGTCTTGCTCAAAGGATGGTTCGGAGCTGTAAGGTTTGTTGCACGGTTGGGCGGTGGATTGATAGGGATGTCGCGTGGATATGTGAATGGATAACAGATGCTCATCCTCGAACAAGCCTTCGCAATAGGGACATGCTCCTGTTGTACCTGCGTCGGCTTGTGTCATGGTGTCGATAAGCAGAGAATGATGGTGCTCAATCCCAATGCCAGTCCAAGGAACCACTGCATAAAGTGAGATCAGATCAGTTTCTTCTAGCTATATGACTCGTCTATAGCGTACAATTCATGTTCCTCTCTCTGATGCTGCCTCTAAAGTCTTGTCGCTCGGGTAGACTGTCTACAGGCTGTCACCTCACGCCTCACCAAAACTTGAGTCCCTTCTTTTTGCGCTCAGCCTCACTCTTGGCACTCTGTCCACTTGTACTATGCACGCTACCACTCGACGTCTGATGTTGCAATGGAGGTGGGGCGAGCGTACCGGACGGAGCAGGTGGGGGTGGGGTGTTTCTCATGGCTTTTGGAGGATCGTCATCTCTTGGAGGTTGATAGCGTGGAATAATTGGAGGTAATTGCGGTACTGGTTTCCTGAGATCCTTCATATCCTCCATAAAATGGGTTGGCGTGACTATGTGACTTGAACCTTGATGCGAGTGTAAGGGATGGCAAAGGGGGACTGGGCAGGCAACTTACCGATATACACGTCCCTATTTTGCGCGTTCGCAATCTCGTACACACTGCGAATCTCTGAAAATGACATGCCTCCAATGACAAAGACAATGACCTTGGCACCCATGCGGGGACCGGATGCACCTGCCTTTTGACCCCACTTGGGCTTGGTGCTTCTTAGGGATACGGGTATCTTGGCGGCGTCTTCTCTGTCCTTTTCGGCTTGCTCATTGTCTTCCGGTCTGGTGTAGGGGTATACGGCGGGATCTACAGTGTTACTAATATGTCCCTGCGTATAAAGAGTTATTCAGTATCCCCGCTGATGCACTGTCGCCATATTCACCTCCACAACTTTGCGAACGACCGGTACATAGCGACTCAATTCATAAGGCATGTCCTCATCGGCGCCCCTACGACTTCTCTCTCGCTTCTTCTTTTTATGCGTACCACGCGTCTTGGACAATTGGATACCGATGAGTGGTAGATTTTCAATAGCCATAGCCAGATCATGAGGGATATCGGCATGTTTGATCAACTTGCGACGGTCGTCGTCCAGGACACCGGTCTCGCGTGACATGATGTACAACATGAGGAGGCGCGTCTTGTCCAACGGGCTTAGATAAGGGTCGTCAAGTAGAGGCACCATGTCCAAGACATTGGTTTTCGGCACCTGTCCATCGGCAGTCTCCCCGCAAGCCATGTTCTACAGCGAGCTACAGGTCAATGCGTTCCTGCGAAACGAAAGATTGCATCAACCATACCTGCTCCAGCGTCCCAACTTGGTTGAGTTTTGTCTTTTCGAATGCAGCCATGCAGTCTTGAGCAATGGAGATATGCGCCGAATACTGTCACGGGGATTGCAGCGTGAGCGAAAGAACAACCAAAAGGTTTGGTAATATATACCTTGGTTTTGAGGTCTTGGAATTGCGGAAGATTGGCCAGCGTGTCTTTCATATCCCGTAGACTCCTAACTGCATCTTCATGTTTGCTATGTCCGAGGCGTGAGCATCACAATTATTAATCTTTGTACGGGGCCACTCACGTTTGCTTGTTCTCGCGTAGAAATTCATTAAACTGGCTCACAAGCTTGTCTGTGCACTCGGCAATATGCATGTGTCTGATACCCATATACACCTGGTCGTCTTCGTCCAGAGTTACTTCCTTTTCGGCAATTGATCCATCAGCCTGCGAAAATTGGTATTTGTAGCGCGTTCCGTTGGCTTCAATGGGCAATAAGTCATTCATCATCGCTTGGTATGTGAACTCGTGAAGCAATGGCGCTGATGTGTCTGTAGTCCGATCAAGGATGATCAGAGCCGCGCGAGGCTGAGGTGGATTTTGTCTCGGCTATACGAAATCAGTGAGACTTTGCACACCTTTCACGAGCAAAAGCAAGCGCACTTACAGGGAAATTCGGATTCAATCGGCAATAATCTTCGAGTTCTTTTTGTACGAGCATAGCCAGTCTATATGGTAGAGATTTGTAGATGACTCCTTCAGGTGGCTCAAGAGGTCGGTGATATCGAATAAGTGGGTTTTCTCTCAGGGTCAAGCATACTGACAAGAGTTGCTTGGCAAGTTTAGAGAGTTCTTCGTCAACCTCGCCCCGCGCCTCAGCACCGTACAACTTTAGAAAGCTCGTTGGTGATGCCAAGTTGAACACTGCTGACTCATACGCTGCAGAGGCGGATTAAAAGATGTCAAAGGCGAAGGATAGCTAGTCATTGCCTACCTTGGAAGTCGATATACATCTCTTTAAAAGTTTTGATCCAATCCTTCCCTCCTGCGCGTTTCAGTTTGGCATTCAACTCGTCATACAAGGCATCAGGAAGCGCTAATCGATCATAAGCACAACAATTGGTAGAAGCGCACAAAGGCAACCCACCAGCTGTAAAGTGAACATGCGCGGCGGCGTACATTGGGCTAGATCGTCGTGCGAAATCATCGAAAAGACGCAAAATGGACTCCCTACATGGTGTCAGAAAATATATTGCTTCCAGACTTGGTGTTGGCTGACGCGGCCTCTCAAGAGTCTCTACTACTGTTGTCTAGAGGCGTTAGTACCTGCCTCAAGCATAAGCGCGAGATGACTTACAGGTCACCTAAAAGAACGAAACCGGGCATTGTCAACACGGAAGAAATCGAGCACAACAAGGCAGACAGTCACTTACATCCTCATCCAAAATGTCCGACATCTTGCATGCAGACGATAGTATCTTGATGCTCTTTGCATCTACCACAACGATTTTCCATTTTCTTGCTGGTTGAATGGACCGTATGGTATCAAGAAAGCCTGCCAGCAAAACGTTCGTTTTAACCTAGCTACTTGTCTATACTAAAAGAATGATACTCACGCTTCTTTAAAGCGCCAGAGATGGAAGCCATAGTTCCTCACTTGAGCCCCCTACCCTGACTGCAAGTGTTCACGTAGCGCGGTTGCACACTCTCTTAAAAGCCGTCACAAGTGACCGACAAATGAATCGAATATTAACAAGACCATAAGCATTATCTGCCAGAAGCCTAAGCATACGCCGATGCATGAATCATTCCAAGCGATAAGCAGCCGCTTGTCACCAATAGCGTTCGCTTCAGGTGCTTGAGGAGGTCCAGCCATCAGAAACAATCGAACATCGACACGATCACGTGATTTTAACGTTAATCAGCTTCATCTGGATATGTAGGATCACCCTAGCGTAAAAATTTCTAAAGACAGTATGCCGCAGTGGTCCACCGGGCCAGACTTGAATTATCGAGCTATCTGGTAGGCTTTGCCTTCGCAGGTTCAAATCCTGCTGCTGTCGTAAATTTTGTTTTTTATTCATTTCTTATTTTTTTTTCTTTTTCTGGATCAGTCTGACGGCGCGCGATACTCTTTTTCATCCCTCATGTCCACTGAACAAGAGCCGGTAAAGGTAAGTGTATGCGTTACTGCTAGATTTGGAGGGTGAGAAGGGTGACTGGCAACCTTGTATCCGGTTAAAAAGTCATTGCAATATTGGCGATGCGCTATCGTGAAGGAGAGTAATGAAGCATACTCTTGGTGGAGACACTACTGGGGTATTCGGGGACAGCTGACCAAGTTATGCTTAATTAGACCAACGGAGAGACTGCTGCTATGGATAACGTAGCCGAAAAGAAGGCTGCTATCCTGAAGCAAGTCGAGTTTTACTTCTCTGACTCCAATCTTCCCGTGGATACCTTTTTGAACACTCTGGTGCGTCAAAACCCTGAAGGATGTAGGTCAATGAGTGAATGGATCGCAAAGTAGCTTTGTCTGAAAGATTTATTGATGCGCTAGGGGTCCCAATTGCAATAATCAGCAACTTCAAGCGGATGAAAGAATTCAATGACCCTCAACTCGTTGTGGAGGCACTCAAGGAGTCTAGCGAATTGCTTGAAGTCAGCGAGGACAACTCCAAGGTTCGACGGAAGACCGCCGTTGCGCAAAGTGTAGACTACAATGCACGCTCTATCTATGCGGTAGGCTTTTCATTTCTGTTCAATCAATTTCAAATGCTTATGAAGATCTCTCATTTTGCAGAAAGGGTTTGAGACAGAGCCAAATTTGCAACGCAAGCTGGAAGAATACTTTAGCACTTTGGGACAAGTCAAATCTGTTCGTCTTCGACGCGATGACGACAAGAATTTCAAGGTACGATCAAGGAGCATAATTGGCCATGTCCATGCGTTGACTTTTGCCCAGGGATCCGTCTTTGTTGAGTATTCGTCTGTAGAAGAGGCAAACGAGATCGCCAAGAAGAAGTTGGAATACAATGGCAAAGAGCTCCTGGTTATGACAAAGTAGGTTTCTACGGTTTTGTGAGCTTGCTCGCCGTCTTTGGCTGACATAATCTCACAGGAATGATTACATTGAATCAAAGCGGGAAAAATATGGCAGCGAATTTGGAAAGTACAAGCCCAAGGCTTCAAAATTTGATCAAACCCAAGGCCAGAAGCTTTCAAAGGATAGCATGCTTCACTTTAAGGGTATCGGACAAGATGTAACGACTGCCACCGGACTCCGAAGCAAATTCGCCAATATGGGCATGACTGTCAAATACGTTGTGTTTGATAAGGCCGAAGATCAAGGCGTAGCGTTTCTTCAAGATTCCACAGCAGACAAGATGGTGGAGAAGATCAAGGCAAACCCTGACGGATATAAGATTGGTGATGCTACCGCCACTGAATATAGATTGCCAACCGGTAGGTGTAAGCTGTTATCGATGGCACGAAGTCTATTATTGATTATTGTCATGTAGATGAAGAATCTGTCACTTACCTAGCAAAGGCGGAGGCCATCAAGAGTCGAGCTTCCGAAAAACGTCAGGGCGGCCGCGGAGGCAAAGGAAATAAGCAAAACGGAAAGGGAAATGCTAAGCGAGCAGTCGAAGGCGGAGCCGACCGGCCTCAGAAGCAGGCGAAGACGGATGCTGAAGAATAGTCGCATTTTCCCTTTAATCGAACCAATGCATGATAGAATCCGTGTAACAATAAAAACAATGGCTACAGATGATCGTTTCTTTTTCTTCTTCCTTGTTATAGCGGATTGAAGGTGTAAAATGTAAACGTAGAGGTGAGGAAGGAAACTTTACAAATTAAGCGAAATTGCAACTATATAACGTCTATGGTATTGATGGGGCTGTCCACGTAGTTTGCGTCTTGAGCACCAAAGGAACCGTAATCATTGCCGCGAATGCCAGGTAGACCAATATGAACAGCAGTCCATAAGTGATAAACACAAATCGCCGTTTTTGTTTCCTCTTTGGAGATAGAACAGGTTCACGTATTTGCTTGCTGGGTCGAAGCCAGAACAGCATTACCATGTGTAGCCTGTCTAGACCAGGAATGATGCAGAGTGGGAAGAGCAAGAAGAGAAGGACGTGACCAAGGAGAAAGTCGGTAGCGAACATGGTCATTTCCACAATCTTGACAATAAATTCTCGGAACGGTTGAGTCATGAACTCCGCGAAGCCGAATCCTCTGTCGTGCCAAGTACCAGACCACCATGCCTTGTTCGCATCATCTTGCCGAATTTCCCGAGTGAGGAAGACTGTCCAAAGAAACTTGAAAATGAACCGTTGCACCGCAGCTATGCACAACAGACCCAGCAAAGTCTCACTGAAGTTCCATCGTTGCGTGTACCAAAAGACCTCGATGGAAGCCACAAGAGTGAGTACCGCCCACGTATGTGCAATACCAGCAGTCCATGATCCGAAAGAGGGGAAGCAATTGCCCATCATCGGTCCCATGAGAATGGCAAGGGATCCGAGGACCAATAGCATGGCTGCATTGGCAGCAATTGGTCCCAAAGCGAAAATGAGCACGTACATGATGGAAGACGAGTTTCCTGTGTTTGAAAGTGTGTGATTGCTTGGATTGAAGCTCAAAACGAACGAGTAGCTCAAGAAGGTGATGAACGCGATCACCAGAGGAATGAAGAGCTCCGAAAAGAAGACGACAGAGAGATGCGGTCTAGGAACATCTACGGACAGCTTCTCACCGCGATCACCAAGCTTCGGTCGTCGATATCCAGTTAGCCGTGTCCTCGTCAGTCGACAATAAGCCGCCCATGAATTGGCATGACTTCGGACGTTGCCTCTCGATAGCCATCGCAAAAACTCGCGGTAGTCCACGATAAAGTCGATGAGGTTGAATTGCGAAGGGTTGAACAAGAAGGGACAGACGATCAAGGCGATGCCGGTGATCCAAAAGTAGATCAGGTAGGGACTCCAGTACGTCAGCGTCACAAAAAGAAGCATGAACATTGTTCTGAAACCAAAGTAGATGCTCGGCCCTGCAAATCGAGAGTACAACATCGAAAAGGGAATGCGAGCAGTCGCGAAACCTCTGCCGGTGGCAATGTATCGTGCACCACCAAAAGTCAAATCCGACAAGATCGAGTTGGTGTAGATTTGGGTGACGAAAACTTCGAAGAGAGGCGACAGGGAGAGGAATTGCTTCCCAAGCCGGGTAATGCTCCGGATGAAACCTTTCTCGGTGAGCTCTTGGAGAAATAGAGGCAAAAATGCAATGAACACCACCAAGAAGATCGAAATGATGCATCGGGTAATCCAATCGTAGATAGGTACCAAATTATAACAACCGGGTGGACCAAGTTCCGTGCCAGGTGGGGCCTTGGGGTTGTACGAGCACACGAGTAACACTGAGTTCATGGAACCGATGAACATGAGCACAATCATGAACAATTGAACTGCAAGCATGATGAAGATATTGTTGATTTGAAAACCCGGATGCGCGTAGTAGAAGGTCAGGAACCTATCCAAAGGAAGTTGCGTGCCAAGATAGTAATATTCTCGAGAAAGCATCTGTTCTCCCATGCCAGTACCAATCTTCGTGGTGAAGTTGAGGATAGAAGCAAACCCGAGATCACGGCCTTTGCCACATTGATAGTATTCAGTGTGCTTGATTCTTCCCCCCCGTTGGAAGGCATTCATGCCGGCGTAGATATCTTCGTTCAGGTGCAAACCCTTCTGGGCTTTGCTGACTCCACCACGAGTGGTCATAAAGGTTGCGTTTAAGAAATCCGGGTGACCGTAATGAAGCTTGCCGCCAATTTTGGCCATGTTTCTTTGAGACAGCGTGCCAAACGTCTGTTCCTTTCCAGCAGCTACATCCCCAAGCACACCAATGTTCTCGGAGAAGATGTACTCTCGCGCGCCAACGATAGCTACTGGATTAGGTACATCTGTATTGTAGTTTGGATTGTATGGGGAAGCGGGAGGTGCAACGTATTCTTCGAACTCTCCGAGCATATTTCTAATCTTGATGCATTCCTCCAAATAATTGTCTTGATTTGCATCAACCAATTGAAGGTATTCACCGCGATAATAGATTAGCGCATGGTTTTGGTTATCTGCCTTGCCGTCGCCAAGGATCGGGTTTCCTGGAAGTCGAACCCGATATTTAGGCTTACGGGTTCCATCCGGGAACACTTCGGAGTAACCGTCGATGAGAGTGGAGAAGAAAACCGGATCTCCGCCTTCCACTAGAGGAGGCTCTTCCTCGATATAGGCAATTTGCAGGTCAGGATACGCACGAAGCAAAAAGTCTGCATTCTCCCTCTCCTCGCGATTGAACTTGGCGAAACGCTGCATGGCAATCAAGTATCTGAATTTGCGCCTGGTGATTTTCTCAATCTCACGATCTAGCAGAAATGGATCCTCGCTGTACATTTGCACCAAATCAGGATTCTCGACGCGATAGAGCAACTTGAGTGCCTTTTGATAGTTCATGAAACCAGACACTGTGCGATACAGAGTCTGCGCTCTGAGTGAAGCCCAAATTCGGGTACGAACCGTAAATTCGGGGGATGCTGTCTTGAACCCAACGCTATAATAGGCGAAGTCATCGAGGTTTGCTTCTTTGCGAGCTTTGTTGTTTGAGCCACTTCCAGTAGCCTTACTGCCACTACTTGAAGTCATCTTCTCCGATATTTCTTCGGCAGAATCGGTCGCTGTCGTCATGGTATAATCGAAAGAAGAAGGTAATCCGACACCACTCTCCTCCGCCAGCATGCGTGTATCACGGACAAAGTTATCCCATTCCACAGGATGAAGTTGCTTCAAGTACTCCAACAATGTTACCCTGCTATTTTCGTCTTCTCGCAAGATTTCACGCAATGATAAAAGCACCTTCTCCGAGTAATGAGGAGTCAACACCGTGAAAGTAGGTGTATTCTCTACCGGCAACGGCGCGGGCATCGGCGTTGCCAGACTCTGCGAGAAAAATCCAATCCGACGTTCTGCTTCGCTGAATTCCGGATAGTATTCGTCCTTTTGAGATACTTTGCGATTCGGATCAAAGAAAGTCGGGGGCTTGAGAATCCTCTTGTTATCCTCTTCAACCTACGGCGATTGTTAGGAACCAACTAAGAGGTGTCGTAGCGTCGCGAAGGCATTCTTACCTGCTGGTACAACAACCTTTGCACATGATTGATACTCAATAAATGCTCGCGGTACATGGTGATGACCAGTCCATTCCATAACTGAGCGCAAAGTACTTTAGGCTTGTACTTTTGCACCTGAGCGCCATTTGTGACCAGTATGTTCTCGTACAGTCGCTTCGGCACGCGAGCAAATATAGCTCTAAACGGAGTGAGCACGTTGAAGCCAAAGTGAAATGCTTCGCAGATCGAGAAGATGGCGTTCCACAGAATGTACCACAAATAGGTGTCGAGGAAGAAGAGTACCAAATCCATAAAGCACATCAAGACAAGCGTGATGACAGGCATATATCTGCATAGAGTTCCACCCATCACGCTATCGCCGCAATTGAGAACTCGCATACCAGACATCACTTTAAGGGAGTCGATAAAGGACCGTGTGAGGAAGAAATATGACTCGGCGAATTTGGAAGCGAACACGCAGACCCACAGGGCTATTGAGAGCAATTGATCCTTGAATCTTAGAGGCGCAAAGCTAGCCGTAAAAGTGGATGAGGCGAGAGTCTTGCGAGATCGTTTAGAGCGGATGGAGAACAATCTTGAGCTTGGTAAGATCGCAAAGCAGAGAGTGGTGATCACGCCGATGCAGAATTGGACCAGGGAAACAATCATTGCGGTATTGCTTGTACGATTGAAGACTACCACGTAGATCATTGGCCCAAAATTGATCAGAAACACGAGGCAGAGGAGAAGAACCTTGCGAGTAAGGACACCAACCGTCTTCCAGGTCAGAGGTACATAGGCGTATTCAGCCATTGCGTTGATCAGCATGAATACGGTAGCAATGGCACCACCAAGACCGACAATGGACCACTGCACAGGAGTTTCCTGCGCCGCAATCTTAGGATTCGGATTAAGATAGAGAAATGGAGCATTGGCCGTGTTGTAGAACCAAAAGGCGCAGACGTGAATGATCCAGATGCGGGTGAAGTTGACCGTGACGTGTAACCATGTTCGCTTCTCTTTGTACGTCTTAGTAAAGGCTGCTTCCCAGTCGACGTTCTTGAGATGAAAATATCGCTGCGTACGTGGCACGAGACTTAATTTCGTCCCGCCATTAGACTCCTTGAGTGCTAGACGATCAATTGTCTCCGAATACCAAAATAATTGGTTAACATCGTCATAACCAACTATTTGTGCGTGATCCTTCTCTTTTCGTATCCATGTATCACCAATTTTTTCGTAGCTTTGACCACGAATAAAGGCGTAGAGTGGCGATATGATCTCGTCAAGGAAAGCCCCTTCTAGCATTGCACCTCTACCAGCATTAGCAGCAGCCATTGTCATGGCGCATTCTGGCCCGGTATAGTAGTCGTCTGCTAACTTAAACAAAAAGCAGAGGAGCTCTGGACAGTGTCGTACGTTGGAAGCCTCTCCCCAAATAAGTAGCCACAGGGAGATTTGTCGAACCATGGCTGCTGGCGGCATGGCGTGCATACGCTCTCTCCACTTCCGCTCGGCTGTTTCGAGGTCTTTAGGAACCGCCTCAGGCATCGGAGGCGGATTCTTGTGCCTTCCAGCCGTGACACTGACTCTGCTGAACTTCCTCCCGAAGAGAGCTTGTCGATCGCCAATCTCGTCATCAAGATCCAATTGGGCAGCAAAATACCACTTGCGATAATTCGCACTTTGACCACCAATGTAGTCTGCGTGTAAAGTAATCAACGCTTGTGTTGGGGTCATGCGAGATGCTCGTGAATCCAGCAGGGACATGAAGAGATCGAAGGTGTTCCGCATGTTCTCACGCTGGAAGCCCAAGGCATTCGTCAGGCTCACAAAGATGTCTGAAATTTCCTCTGCGGTTAAGGGCGCAAACCGTCGAGGAGTCCAAGCGGGCCATATTTCGTTCGCTGTGGGTAGCACGTCTGTCCTGTCTTTGGGTGGGCATAGCGGCGGACGATAATTTGGCTGCTGTGGAGAGCCAACGGAACGTGGTGTAAAAGAGAAATTGCCATGCGCCGAGTGTTGTTCCTTGTACGTGGGAGCCGTCAAGTGCGGTGTTGCCGTCGGAACGAAGACGGGATAAACGCCTTGGTCATCCCTCAATGCAGTAAAAGGATCCACATTGAGCTCCGGTTCTGATGCGGTGGCATTGCCGTCCGTCGCAAGCTCTGCCTCGTCTGCCGTACTTGTGAAAATTGGCACCGGCGTCGAGTCTTCATGGAAGCGGGATACATATCGAGAGGTTGCTGCAAAACAGAGTTAGCGTCAGCTGCCACTTGGGTTCAGTTATCTCACCCTGAGTGGCTTCTTGTACGGGAGGAGCTTGTTGAAAGTAACCAGCGGACGCGTTTCTGTCAATTCAAAAGCGATCGTTTTGTGTAACAATGATGAGGTTGCACAAGATGTAGCCATTGTTGAATGTGAGGGAAGAAGGTAGAGCTAAAGTGAGTACTTCATATGAAAGCTAGCGAATAATACATACTCTGATAAGCTCTTAGATGGAGACAATGGGGATATCGGGCTGTGAAGTGGCAGCTGAGGTGCTTCATTATCGTGACCTCCCGGCGAAGTTGGGGAGGGAGAGGCCATTGATGCAGACTTCCCTCCGCCAAGGCGTGGCAAAGATCTGTCGTAAAGCCTCCTGTTAGAAGATCAAAATCTGTTAAGTATCTCTTCTTTCAATAAAAGGCATGCAACAAGCATGTGCTAAAGCGGATAAAACGGCTTACCTGCTCAGATGATATGGAGACAATGAGCGTGGAGTTGTTTGATTGTGATGAGCAGTGTTCCCGGGCAAAACTTAGGTCCTACCGTCTTGTTCGCATATAATGAAGGCCAATAGCTGAAGCTCGCTTGTACCGGGTAATGCCAAGTCGGCGTCCGCAAATGCGCGGATGACTGCTATGTATCTCCCGTGCACAATTAAGCAAGAAGCAGAAGTCAAAATGCAGATTACAAGGCAAGCGCTCGTTGGCAATCTGCTCAAACAGCTTATTACTCTGACAAACACTCGTATAAGAGTCCAGTAAAGCTAATTGAGGATGTAACTGCAGGATACCGTCGTCACAGATAGAAGGAGTGAAAACGTATAAAAAACTAATACACCGTCTGAAACCCTGCATATGAGACGAAAAACCGCTAGACGAAAATACTCGGATCTAGCAGGGCACAGTGTGCCACAAAGATCTACAGGTCCCATGACTGACGCCGCTGCCTGGTGGTAAGGGCCAATGGCACGTATCCTGTTCCCAAAGATTCCTATATGCCACATCGAACCCCTCCCAAAACGCATACACCGAATAATTTTCAATGTCTCACATGAGAAACAAGGCAACTTTATTGGTGAGGATGAGGTCACTTGCAATGTTAATTTCCAAAACTGTTTTACCCATTGACAAAAATATCATCACACACAGACACTGATACGCTGTGGCGTGCGTAGCATTCGATCTCCTGGCAAACAAAAAGCGGTAAGGGATCGTGTAGATCTGCCGACGAGCCGATAACCTAGCAGTGTCGTCATTGCATTCATGGGAAATGCGAATTTTGTCGTGCTTTCGCTTTCCTTTAGATATGATCTTACCGCACACTTTCAGAGACTTCTTTATGCAACCAAGACTTGTCGCTCCGTAACATCGCAGAATATTCATGGTACTCATGAAATTTGACAGAACTGGATATGATGAATTTAGTCGGAAGCATTTCAGTTCATACCTCGACACCATCAGTAAGATATCATAAGACGCTATCTTCCTGGGGACAGAAGAATGTGTTTACAGGAGTGTATTTTGGATTGTTTCTGGTCGTGCAAATAGACATTATACAAGGAACATGGTGTGTAGAAGTTTGATTGTCAATTCGAGCTCTACGCGGTACCATATACCCGGATGCTCCGATCAGTGCCGCAAGTGACAAGATAAGTAGCATTCGGACCCCATGCCAGACCGGTGACTTCTTTAGAGGCATCTCTGAAGGTAGCAATTGGTGCGAGATCCTTCGCTTTGTAGATTCTAACGTCTGTGCCTCCAACAGCCAGATATTGGGCCCAATAGTCGTAGTTCAGTGATCGTACTTGATAGCCCGCGTCTAACGTAATACTCTTGCTTACAATGGACTTTCGGAGGTCCCATATCCGGACAATGTTATCCTCGCATCCAGCGGCCAGTTGATAACTATAAACACAGTTAACTTCAAGTGTTTGTCCAGCAGCGTTTCGCTCTTACCCATTCTCTGCAAATGAGAGTGCAGTGATCTTGCCAGTGTGATCGGAGAAAGTTGCAATGGTGCGCATAGTTGCAACATCCCACATTCTTATCAGACCGTCAGCTGTACCAGTCGCCAAAATAGCACCATCAGGATGGAATTGAACAGCAGTGTAACCTAAAACGGATGATTAGTTTGAAAGCCTAGAGAAATTCATCTTACTTACCAGCTGTCGTCTCGGAATCTGTCACTTTAGCCAAAACGCTACCGGTCTCAATGTCATAGAGCATCCATGTTGAATCCATGCCGGCGCTAACAATGTATCGTTTTGACGGATGTACGTCAATACCTGTAACGTCAGCAGTATGCTCGGACAAAGTATGTTCGGCAGCGTATCCTGTACATGATTCAAATTAGCACAGGCACTCGGAATCCATGTAAATTGCGCCTACCTGATTCACCGGCAACCCAAATCTTGACAGTTTTGTCTTCACTGGCGGACACTATAGTATCACCCATAGCATCTTTTGCGATTTCGCCTCGACGCCATTTTACCTGTGATACTGCCTTTTTGTGACCCTTCAGCGTGACTACGACCTTGTCGTCAATTCTATTATACACTTGTACATTTTTATCGTTGCCGCCAGTGAGCACCAAATCTCGCTCGCTATCGAGATCAAGAGAGGTGATTCCGGCTGGGCGCGCGCCGTGGAGTGAGGTTGCCTCAGATATTTTGGTGAAAGCTTCAACCTTGCTTATATCGGTGAATTCAACCGGTGGTTTTCTCTTTCGACGAACGGCCGATAGACTAGTTCAACACGAGTTTAAGTGCCAATTCCATACCTGACAATAAACCTGTACTTACGCAGCATGAGTCTGTTGGACCTGCTCCACGACGTTGGCTGGTAATGTCTCCTTGGCCGCCATCTCAACGTCACCTACAGCTTCCCCATTTGTGACAGCTCCATCAGTGGTTGCACCAGTTCCAAGATGTGCTTGTATATTAGCGAGAGCCCTGCATAGATTCATCGGTCAATTTTCAAGTGTGATTACATTATACGTACTCTCTAGCGGCGTCGCGCTCTTTCATGAGTCTCGCGATTACGCGGCATGCAGCATCATGTTGATACAGCGCTTGCGACAACTCTTGTCGTACTTGTTGATATTGTTGCTTCAAAGTGAAGGTTTCCAACATGACCGCATCCCATTCATTTTGCAGCACTGACAGCAGAGATGGTATTGAAGTGACGGTGGGCGGTCTTGGCCGAACAGTTTGAGGCTCTACAGTAGTCATGTATTAGCTGAACGCCAAACAACGCGTCAAACGTTGAGAAATGAACACTGACCAGTTTTGACATCTAGGATATCGTCCAAGGCAAGAACGTCTCCATTCAAGGGATCCTTGCCGTGCTCCTCAATATATTTGACAATGAGGCGTTTCTCGTATATCTGCCCGGACTTCTTTGAAACCACAGGTGTCTCTGGCGGTTCTCCGGAAACTAGATGCGATGACGATGCAACATGTCAATGTTCAGAATCTCGTAGAACGCCACCTTCAGTTGAAAGTGGTACCCATCGCACATATTTTAGGTCCACTTACTGCCACAAAACATGCTTGCTCTGTTTGACGAAGGATAACCTTGCGCTTCTTACCGGTTGGACGGATGGATGGCTGTACGCCAACGGATGGGACAGTGCGCGCTGCGAGTCGAATATGACGTCACGAGAATCCAAAGTGACAAATTCGGCGATCAGTTACTTCGCGTTTTGCGCGTTTCAATCTGTATTAAGAACGATCTCGCTTTACGATTTTCGCTCGAATCTTTGACAAACTCGGCAGAATCATATCACATGGCAGCATGTGAGCCGCCGCCATCGCTCTATCATTTGTGCCTCAAGGTAGTGCTGGTCTATATCCAATGTGTGGATTTTGAAGGCCTGCCTTGGTTGCCTTTTGGAAGAGACTTGATAGCTCGTTTCGTGAAAAGGGGAATTGAAATTCCCGATATGGCGCTGGAACGTCTGTATGTGGCCTATGCACAAGACTTGACACCGATCATGTGGCTAAAGTTAACAAGACGAATGTTGGCCTATGACAAGCTCCTTTATATTCAACTCTACGGACCGCTTATTACAAGTTTAACTTTAAGTGAATGCCACATCGATTCAGCGCAAGTCTATCGCCTCAATACTCTTGCCAATCTTCAATGGCTTGACCTATCAGATACCAATTGCGATCAAACTAGCCTGATGACGCTTGCCAATGGGCTATCCACCATGAACGAGCGATCGGGTTTGCAGAATCTTGTTGGCCTTGCCTTGCGACATATTCCTCTGCATGATCGATCTCTTCTATATTTGAACAAGTTTCCACGACTTTGCTTCCTGGAGATCACCCAAGCATCAGGTGGTGTAGCTGTGGCGTTCTTTTCCAAGCGAGGATGGCGACAGGACACGAGGTCGCGCGAGATCGACAATTACTGGACTGCCTGTCCGAACTTCGGCCGTGCGTCCATTCCGCGTCATTCAAATTGGGATACATCCTACAGACAAGTCTTTTGTCGGGATTGCGTTCTTGTATCTCATGCACAAAGAGAGATGCGTGAGCTTGAGTGCAAATGGGTGATAAACAAGCTGCGCGGACCGGTAGCTCCGAAGTGGTATCGTCCGCGTCTTAAACATATGTTATTTTATCGCGACCCTCATTATGATCATCAAGCGGCTTCAGCACAGTCTCCGGCCACCGCTTCAATCAAAGCATCTGCAACAGAGCAACCCAGCGTGCAAATTCGTAAGCGTCATATATCCTCAAATCAAGATTTGTTCAACTTGGCCATCACAGCGCGAAGTAGATGGATGTCCTCAAACACGACCAAAAGGCCGAAAACATCGCTATATCAGTAAACCTGGTAGCTGGATATGAATGTTGCAAAGAGTGTATTTCTAATGTACAATAGGTCATAGGCGAATGACATGTTCCCTTATGAATTGTTCAGCTGCCTTCTCACCCTGCGACAGTGCAGATTTAAGCATTCTGCGGCCATATCATCAAAGTCAGTTGAATTACCTTATCATGATAAACAGCTCCCACAAGCGCTTGAATTGCTGTGCTCAGGACTTTGGCTTTCCCTGATGCTTCTGTGTCTGGGGGCTAGGTAGGCGAAGAACATTAAAATTTAGTGCCCTGTCATGATCTGTTGTCGATCAAGACTATCGTACCAGTTTGTATCGCACGCCACTGTCAACGCCAGCCTTGGTAGCAACATCAGCCAATGATTGAATGCTCAATGTATCTTGTAGACGCTGTTTCACCGCATCTTCTGAACCCGTATTTTCGACACGCTCGGCAACATATAATTCGAGAACTCTTCGACCTAGCAACGACAACCTCTCATTCGTAGGTTCGGACCCATGGCGGTATGACTTGTGTATGAGTGCTTGTGCAAGAATATTGGGATCAGAGAAGGACACGTTCAATTTTGACTCGATATCGTGCGTAGAACTGCTATACAAGGCAATCGGGAAAGCTTTGCGTGCAATGTTCATGCATGTCGGCGCACGTACTAGACAAGCTATACGATGTGAATACAGCTGCATGATACCGAGATCCCTCAATGCAACTCTACCGCCGATCAGCTTACCCTGAACACTGCCACCAACTTTTTCCAATACACGTGATGTGATGACGTCGCTCCAAAATCGCTTTCCTCCGGAGCAAAAAAATCGCCCAAAACAACGCACTCGCCAGCAAGTCGAAATAGTCCCACCAGACACAACCACCCTGAACGTGTTGACAGAAGGTAAAATATCTTTTTCTTTTCTTTTACTTTTAGTCTTTTGTTTGGAATGACTCTCATCTGGTCATACCACTTGCCCTCATGCTTCATTCGCCCACGGCCACGTACTGGCCTATGTTGGCGTGGGGTGCGGGCAGATATCCGTAGGCTTGCCTACATGTAACAGTTACTGATGAATTCCATGTCGACAGGATAGACTTGTTCTTGGCGTGCTCAGTCTGACTTTTTATATTCGGGTTGAGCGATCGCGGCACTGCTTTATGCCTGGAGGTTGGCTCGAGTCATTACCCAAACCCTGATTGTTTGCTGGAGCACTTGGATGCTGATAGACTAATATAACGTTATTTGGACGAACAGCTGCATCCATACATTAACGATCGCTCCTTCCAGTAGCCATATTGTATGGCGGCTGTCTCTACGACCATAACGCAAGAGCCCACTGCCGCAATGCAATCCTCTACAGAAGAGCAGGTGACACCGCTGACAATTGCTGGTGTTACCGTGCTCAAAGTCCAATCTCAAGGATCAGATCGAATCTTATACAAGCTACCGGGTACAATGTCCATCAAACAATTAACGGACGAACAGAAACGTGTTTTACACGACACTATTAAGAACCTTCACAAGAATGACGGGCAACAAAGGCAGACGTCAAACTTACCCGCTACATCATCTATCCCTGGCACACCCTCAACCACCATCTCATCGGATTCTCCACTTGGAACTGTCACGCCGATATCTTATGTACCACCGCCACAGACTTCCACAACCCAGCAGCTCAAGATGAAGCAAATGGACGAGGAGACCTACCGAAGGCAGCATCAATTGCTTCAAGGTTTATCAGGCAACGGTCAGTCAAATACATCTCTTAACGATACCGTCAAAACAACTCGAAAGTACAATAAAACGGGCAAGTACTCCAAAAAGAAACACCTGTACAATTCTGGAGGTCAGTCATCCTACAATGCGTCAAATCAAGACGCCGAGGCCTTGGCGCGATCGCAGAATATGCAGTCAAAATTCAATATCAATCAAGGGATTCAAAACAACCCTAGTTATGGCGGCTCATCATCCTCTGCGGGAACGTATCCAAATGCCAGTGCAATGGACTTTACGAGAAGTAGTCTAAGGCCAGGCGTAAAACGTTCAGCGGAAGAGATGGCACATTATGGAGAAGTGAAACGACGCTTCACCAATGCGATCATTGCCGATCAAGAAAGGGCCAACAATCCGGATCGAGTTACACCCTTCTCCTCCATGGAAGATGTCATTGACAGACTGCTACCCTATCACATTTATCAGTATCCCAAAGGAGACTTGAAAGTTAATCAAGTCGATGAGCAGTTCGAAAGTAAGTCTGCTTGCCTTGATGCCTTCCACAGGCTGCATACTGATATATCTTTCCAGGTAAGAAAACGCTGGAAATTGTGCACAAGCGACGGAAATTGTTCGAACGGTTTGAGAGCATATCCAGAAAGGACAGTCAGGTAGGTTTCAAGGCCATTGTTGGCATCGGCTGTTCAGACACTGATACAACGATAGCGTAAACCATCGCTGATCGCATCAGTACAAACGGAGCGTCTACTGCTCGAAGGAGCTCGAACCGATTTGAGCATTTTGACAAACGACTTTGCGAAGGCGCAAACTCGTCTCGCGCACCTAATCAATCCGCCACCACCAATATCTGCACAACAACATCAGCAACAATCATCCATGGGGGGAGCCTTTTCAAGTTTTAGCGTCCTGCCAAATATGCAGACGTACTCTCTGCCGCGGACATAGACCTGCCTGTACATACACTCCCGGATACCAAATGTAAATAACCGTCAACGTTACTTTGTCATCAGCGTTTCGGAGCGCCGAAGGACGGAATACTAGACTCTTTTTGTTTCAAATGTAACAGTAACGAAGCGATAAATGAGGTGGATAGATGTGCAACAATTCATGAGTTGAATATTTACATGCATTTAGTAAATCAAATGCAATGAAACACACATGGTCACCGTCATGGTGATCATACCAAGAATATATTGAACGGCAAGATATGCAGCAATGTCCTGCGTTTCTTTGCCCGTTGGCGAATACAGTTGCGTCAGATACACATTCGTCGTCGCCGTAGGCTGAGTAAGACCATCAGTAAAGGCTAATGCGTCAATGACGTCAACTTACGGTGCACCCCTGAAACATGAGGACGAACAGCAGCATCTTGTCAGATCGGTCCAAGATACCCGCGTTCACCAAGGCCATCACGACACCTATACCAATCACTGGCATGACAATTAATTTGGCTACCGCGAGGCAGAGACAAGATAATGGCTTGATGTGACGGATTTGAAGTGTGGCCAGTCCACAGCCTAACAAGAGGATACCGGATGGCACGGAGGCGCCAGCTTGTACACAGAACATCAGAGCCTGCTTGCGGTTAATGCCCATCCTCACTTACCGAGAAAGCTTGTCCAATCGTAAATAAACCCTAGACACGGTTGACCGTCCACGGCATAGAGATACTCGTACCCAGGCACTGGCACGAAGAGCGCTTTGAGTGGATTGACGAGAGCGACGAGGAGGCCAGCAAATAGGGCCGTGGAGGACGGTGTAAAGAGACTTCGGGCAATAGCCAACGAGAACCGTTGTATCGGACGAGGAATGATGGAGTTTAGGCAGGATGTGATTGTACGTCTGATGATGGAAAATGCATTGCAGGTATTTCTGTATGCTGCGCTGGCTTTACTGATCGGATATGACGTGGGCTCGGTAGAAGATGGCGATGGCGTGTTCTCTAGATATTCTGCTTGGGAGTGATGGGACTCAATCTTTTCCGCCTGAGCCATGCTCGGATCCAAATTGATGGCAGCCGCTTTGTCGTCATTATATTGAATGTCAGCGGATTTGCTTTCGAATATCTGTACTTCGCTTTGATTCGGGGTAGGATGATAAATGGTGGATGCAGTTTCAATATGATCAGGCTCGGGATTCTGTTTGTGTTCGGTGTCAAGGGGGTTGGGTTGCAGAGACTCAGTGTCTTCCGGTCGATCTTTAAAGTCAGCAGCAATCAATCGGCATCCTTTCGCGAGGTCAGTCAAGGCAATGATTCGGACGCCGGCCCTTACCTCCCAAAGGAAACATGAATAGAAAGAAGGTGAACACAAAGACAGACACGTATGCAATGCCTTTGGATTCATCGCTTGCTGAGAAAGGTGGGCCAGTGCCAATGGACATGATGATTGCAAGGGACAAATCGCCCTGAAAGGCAATGTGTGTCAGGAATTATATGATTAGGGCTAGTTCATAAGCTTACCCAGTTGCCGAAGGTGGCCGCAGCTAGTTGTTGAAACAATCAATTCGTCAGATCATGATCGTTTACCTTGCTTTACATCTTTCTTACCAATGATGCCATACCGGAATCGCGGCGGGCAAGGTACCACAGTTCGCAAAAGCACTCCTGAAAGACATCCTAGAGCAACATAACCTGGCGCATGTTGTACGTTAGTAAGAGACGTGACGTTCAAGGCTTCAGTATACCTATTGAAGCGATTAACAGAATCCTGCAATTCACAAGGCTTTTAGCATCATAAGATATTTTTGTGGCCTTTGCTCACCCAAGAGTTTTCAAATCGCTATTGTCAATGCTTTCCACCACTCTTGAAAACTGCAAGCTGGGTAAGAACACATTGACAACAATCTATGCATGATTGGTAAGCACAAGACATCATGTCCGACTACCGGGCCTACCCGTGATAACATCTTGGTGCCGGAAGTTGGTAATATACCGGTCTTGGATAAAAATATGCCCATGCAGGCAGTCAATACAATCTTTAACACAGGTTTTACAGACACCCATATCAGAGCATTCAAGCCCAACATGGCGGGTCTATCGGGTATAGAGAAACAGAAGTGACAAAGTGTGAAAACGGAGTGCGGCGACCATGCTTCAAATCTTGTTCTAGCATTTCCTTTTATGGAAGGCAGCAAAAACCTTTAACCGAACAGATTTAATTCATTATATCACATTTAATTCATTATAATGTGACATTGCGATGCTTGCTCCTTTAGCTTTGCGCTGGCCATGTCTGTGCATGTCGTGGAAGTTGTGAACCAGCGGTTTCCAGACCTGCAGAGTACAGAGGAGAATGCGCTGCAATTATTCCTAGAAGAGCATCAAAGTCGGCTAAAAGAAAAGGAACAAGAGGTGAGGCAGTGCGTTCCGTACTGAAGTCAATCTTGACCAAAGCTCGTCACAGCTGTCACTTTGTGTTTCCGAGACGCAAGCAGTATTGACGGATGCTCGCAAATGTGCACAAGAATGTCAAACGACCTTACAAAGCCTGCAAGAACGGCAGTCAAAGTTGAGTCCAGAATTGAATGACTTTGTGCGAACAGAAAATGCATCCACGCGTGAAGGCACGACAGTGATCCACGGCCATTCTCTACAAACGAGCATTCTCATTCGCCAGCTTGAAAGCTATTATGAAACAATTTCCACGCTAGAAAATACGGAACAATACCTACGAGTACTCCTCGTGGTCGATGAGATCCGGTAAGTATCCGTGCGTGCCTAGATGATGCAGATACTCACATGAGAGTCACTCAGGAAACAAGCCTTGAATCTCGTTGAAAGCTCACCTCAGGAAGCCGCAGTACCTTTTGGAAAGCTTGTGAGATTACATGCTGTTGTTCAATCAGATCCCGCGACACGTCATAACCGCCATCTTGTCCAATATCTAGAGTCGCAAAAGGATTCACTCTGGAAGGAGCTGACAGGACGCCTAAAATCGTAAGTCATGAGCTCAAGTTAAGATAACACCTGACCTTCCACTTGCGCAGGAAATTCGCCAATTGCTTGGAACGCATGGGATGGCCGAATGTCATCCGCTCAACAACAGCGGAAGACGCGGAGACTTTTCGAAAGCTGTTTAGAGATCTTCTTGCACTGCAAATAAACATTAAGCCAAGGTGAGTCCCTTCGCGCACCTTCACTGTCCGAGGTTAACTATGCCTTAGTGAGATGAAAGATCAGGCGGTCTCAGAAGCATCTGCAGATCCTTCAGATTTGTCTTCGATACCGTTGCTTTTACCTATCGAGATAATGTTGGAGCCACTAACCAAGCGATTCCGATATAATTTCGAAGGTAGAAGGGAGACAAATCGGCTCGATAAGGTAAGGATATGAGACTGCGCTTGTCCTTACATTAATCGCATGCACAGCCTGAATGGTACTTGACACAAAGCACGCAACTTTTCACTCGACACCTGCAATTTCTACTTCAGACCGTTCAACCTTTGTTGACCGAATATTCCAATCCTTCTGCCGACAATCACAATGCATCCGCGACTTTTCTGTTTAAATATGACGCAAAAAATGAGTTCATCCGCGGCTATCTTATCAACATATCACGCAAACTCCAGTATTCGATGCCTGTTCTGTTGGAAAACCCTTCGTTGTTAAGCCATACAATTCAGCAAGTCCTCTTGTTTGACCAGAGTCTTCACAACGCCTTCGATTACGTGCCAACAGGACGCACTGAATTTAAAGAAGGTGTTGCTAACGTGATCCTCGGTGACAAAGCCTGGTTCGAAGCTTGGTTGAACATTGAGAAGAACTGTAAGTCTTCACTTGAACCAGCCCTTTAAATACTTATACTTTCTTCTTCAGTCGCTTTGGATCGATTTGAGGATATTATCACTTCAGGACAGACATGGGAACTCCAAGAGGACTATATACCACCAGAGACGTCCTTTGGCGCAAGTGGAAATGAGGCCCGAAAGTCGTTAATCCCCACCAAGTCCGCCATTCGCATCATGGATCTGATCGAGTCTGTTACAGATCGATATCGGCTCCTACCCGCCTTCGAACAGCGTATCCGCTTCCTCATGGACATTCAACTCGAGATCCTCGAATCCTATCATGCTCGCATACAAGCCGCCATTGATTCGTTCGATACCTTAAGCTTGGTGAAATCAGTCCCGGTCCCCGGAGCTCTTCCGGATGCCGTGATTGGGGTTATGCAGCCAGTAGAGCGCGGCGGAACGTTGGATGGCTTACGACGGTTGTGCGCTTGGTACGCTAGCGCGCAATTTGTAAGCAAGACGTTGACTGATATGGGTGAGGATGTGGTGAGTAACAAGCCTGAGCCCTGATTTAACATGCTCACCTTGCCGAAGCTTTTCCTGGAGATGATGCAGCAAATCCAAGAAGGCAATGGTCCAGAAACTGTATCATTGACGTTCGCACCTGTTTCTGACGTCAGAAAAGGCAAAGAGGGCTTCCTGGATGAGCCAGAAACTATCTTTGATGACACGGCGGTCGAGCTTTACAACACTTTGAGCGAACGCATCCTTGGACTAATTGTCAAGATTGCCGTGCGCGAATGGTCCGTAGATGCGCGAGCATATGGCAAAAAGTAAGCAGACATAAGGCTTTTGCCGGTGACCGAGCTAACAGTACTAGGCGTACCTGGGACGATTTTGAAATGCTGTCTCTCTCAACGAACCCAAACAACCTCAATAATGAGGAACTCTCGCCAGAACTCTATCCGCCTATGGCTAACCTGAGAGCATCGCTCTCCTTCCTCTCCTTCACACTCCCAGAAAATATCTTTTTACAGCTCTACAAGTACATTGCTCGCGACCTTGAAGACTGGTTCTGGCGAAACATTCTTTCCCGCAATCAATTCACGGCGGCAGGAAGACGTCAATTTGTCTATGATATCAAGAACGGTTTATGGAGTGTTGGTCGTCCATCGGTCTCAAAGCCTGAGAATTACATGCGCAGGTGAGTAACGGGAATCTTTCCGTATCCGTTTCGTGTCTCAATCCATTTGGACAGGTTGAAGGCTGCTGTCGTTTTGCTATCCCTTCCGGTGGTTGCCTCCTCCGACAATTCTTCAGTAATCGATCCAAGGAAAACATGCACCTTTCTTGTTTCCACCTTGTCGTCGGATGACGATGCTGTCGAAGCCATCATGCGAGAACTGGATTTGGACGCGTTAGATGTAGAAACGGTAGAAGATATCCTGCAACGTCGTAAAGACGTGGCTGTTGTGTGGTAAAACGGCAATGAACTCACGCTACACAATGAAAATACGTCCATGGATACGGCCACCTAGTCATGGTCGGAAACCATTTCCGGAGTCGTCGTCCATTCTCGTCTCCGGTCAAGTAAGGATATCGGATTTGGCCATTTTTGGTAGTGCATCATGTTCACTGCCGAAGTGCACCAAAGCGAAAGGGAGGCACTCTCCCGACTACCTCTGACCAAATTTACCATGGTGGTAGCCGCAACAATAATTAACGGTATCGGCAAGAACCATGACTTGCCATGGCGAATTAAGCAAGACATGCAATACTTTAAGCGCGTCACAACTCGCGTACCTCAAGCGGCTATCGAAGCGTACAAAGCCTCAGGCAACGATCCGAGCAAGCTTAAAAACGCGGTCATTATGGGACGGGTCACTTGGGAGAGTGTACCGGTCAAAATGCGGCCGCTCAGCGATCGATTCAATATCGTCATTTCGCATAACGCGTCCTATCTTGAGTAAGTAATCCTTTACGTTGCTATCATGATTCTTACTCTCACTACAGTAATACCAACCATCCCAAGGACTCAGTTGTCCTCTCCAACACCCTTCTTCACGCACTTCAACAATGTCAAGAGCATAATCCTCGAACATTTATCGTTGGAGGAGCGCAGATTTATGATGAGGCTATGGAATTACCCCAGTGCGAGCGTGTTCTCTTGACGAGGATTAAGCGCGTAGATGGACAAGAGATTGACTGTGATACGTTCTTCCCGGACATACCAGTGTGTCGTGGGGCATGGCGAAGGGCGACGCATCAAGAACTCTGCAATTTCGTAGGGGAGGATGTGCCCGAGGGAGAGCAGGAAGATGGACAATACAAATGGGAGTACATTATGTATGAACGCGTACAGGCATGAGTCTATTTAAGTGGGAAAAATACAGTATGAGAAGTATTAGAGGTATCAGGGAACAGATTAACAGTAGACTTCGCTCCAAAGGAACGGTAGAATGACGACGCATGCCCTCCAGATGACGACGCCACTGAAACCTACACATTTGATCCGCTCCATCAATGTTGGAGCTCGCTTGAACATGAGATAGATACTGTAGAAGGCAACAGCAAAGAAGTGATATACCAGGACAGCCGGTCGTTGAATGAGAGCCGAAAGCAATCCCACCGGTCCCTCAACACAATTGCCGCCGAGCTGAAAGTATCCAAAACATCCCTCTTGCAATGCCACCAATGCTGGGTCATCTCCGGCGGCGAACAATGTGTAGAGCGCCATAGCGAGAACGTTTATACTGGTGCAGTAACTCTTTCTCTGCCAGTGAAAGACTTGCAATTGGCAGAGAACATCTTCACATGTTGTGAAGCTGGGTACATTTGTAGGGCTCAGTAGCCCTCTGAGTGTGCATACGTCGTTCAAAGCAACCGTCATACCACCACCAGTCAATGGATGACGCATATTGAGAGCATCACCAAGCAGGATGAATCCGGGAAGCTCATAGGATTTGGGTGGCAAGAAGCCATTTGGCATTGACCGTGGTCGCTGGGTCTCGAGTGCGTTGATAAAGGATGGGCGGATTTTTTCTGGAATTTGAGGGACGACAATGTCCTCAAAATATTTCTTCAGATCGCCATTGCCTACATTGAGCAGTTTTCCGGGTATATCGATCAGTACGCGCGTTTCCCTCGAGCCGATTTGATACATAAGGATCGGACTGGGTCGGGCTAGGATGACATGACCATGGTTAGGGAATGGCAGAGGACAATCGTGGAGGATGAATCTGCATGATCCAAGTCAGTTGTGCGTTTAGATGGCTCCTATAACTTACCCAACAAAGTTTGATTTGACCTTGGGTGTAAGCGGAATCACCTCCTTTCTGAACCTTGAGAATAAGCCATCGGCGACAATAGTTAATGGAGCGAATGCACGGTGTTCTGTGGTAGCGGTGGACAGGGAAGCGGCCTTGTTGTCTGTGACTGATTGACCTTGGTCATCGGCCAAAGTGGTCGATTTCACGTTATAATTGACACCAATTACCTTTGATGCAGCCTCGTCGTTATCGTAGATCAAAGAGGTGGCAGTCGCTTCAATCACAGTGACACTAGCAAGGAAAATCGTCAGTAAGACTAAAACACAACCTTCGATTGGCCGCATACCCTTCCTGTGCTGTAGCGATCCTGCGTAGACCTTGAATAAAACGTCCGTGATGAAAAGTTGCTCCCGTGGCTTGTTTCTGTGGATCCACAGCCTTATCGAGAGGCGTATAAGGAATATGTACAGGGACACCGTTTCTGATCACACCATAACCATAGCAAGGAATGGCGTCAATACCGTTCAAAGCGTCTACAAGTAAAAGTTAGTCAAGTCATCCCTCATGGTGTTCCTCTCTAACCTTCCATGCCGAGCTCTTTGAGAGCTCTTACGCCACCAGGCTGCAACAATTCACCCACGATGCGGTCAGGTTCGCTCAGATCTCGCTCCAAGAGAAGCACCTTGCGCCCATCTTGTGCAAATGCTTTTGCTGCAGCTGACCCCGCGATGCCTGCTCCGACCACAATGAGGTCGTACTCTTGCGTTTCTGTTGACATGGGCACTCTATATGCTCAGTATATGCTCTGTTTCTGCCCGATGAATAGAACCAACAAGGCACGATAGGAAGACAAGCAGAAGGAAGTGTCTCGGAATCGATAATTTATAGTCCAAGATCGCACGCTTTCCGCTTGCATGTGATGAAAGAATGGATATATGCTAGATGATGGACAGATGGGTTACGAGTTACTCTGACATGGTCTCTTGGACCATAGCATGGATCACAAGTGATATAGAAGCCAATCGAGAGAATTTATTGGGATTTCTTTGCAGCCAACATACGCTTCTTTTCCTGTAAAACAGCCATGTCTGTATAGGTGGTCCATCCAGTAGCAACGAGCTAGAAAGAGGTGAGCCACGATGAGCAATACATGCGTCGACATACCCATCCAACTTGAGCCATGACCCAATCGAGTACCCAATTGTTTGAAGGGCTCACACCTTAATTTGATCGTGAGGCTAGCTACGGAGAAAGTGGCAGACCTACCTCGGGCGGCACATCGAAGCAATTCCGTCAAGAGATCGGTTCCAATCATGAATTGTCCGGCTTGTAGACCTAGGGGAGGATGAGTACGAACCCCCTAAGGAGGGGCTGTGCAGGCGTACCTTTGATCAACGACACGGCACATTCGACGGGTGTTTGGGGCACGTTAGTACCCTCTATCGCTTTGGTGATGTGCGGCTTTGTCCGATTCTACGCAAGCACGTTCGCTGTCAATAGGCTTTGGACAAAACATCTGCATTCCTACCTCCACCTCAAACCCTGGAGACAGAATACCACCTGGGAAATAGACATGCACACTAATATCATAAAGTAAAAGTTCATTTCGCAAGGTATCGGCGAGACCTAAAGACCCGAAGTTGAAGACACTATTCCATTTGCTGAGCCATCAAGACTTACCTCGGATAGCCTGCTTAGCCGGTACGTATTCAGAGTATCCGATAAACCCCATCAATCCTAAAATCGATGAAACCATCACTACTCTTCCCTTGATACCAGCGGCAACCATGCGCTTGGTGGCTTCCTGTGGAGATAGATCATTAGATCAACCGTTTTGCGGCTATTATGGCAAATATTAACTGACATGTATGGTATACGCTTGTCCAAGATAATTGAGGTTCATGGAGCTTTCCAGTTCGTCAAGTTTATGATCCATGAAAAGCTTGGGCTTAGTGGCACCTGTAAACAGTGAAAGTCAGGCATATGTCATTCTCGTAAGTCGTCTGTAACGCATACCTGCGCAGGTGAATACATATTCAGGCACTGATCCGATTTGACGCGTTACTTCATCCAGTGCGCGTACGACATCGCTTTTGATGGTAACGTCAGCCGATACAATAGCGCACTTCTGATCTGGAGACCGCTTTGCAGCCTGCGAAACCTATCATTATGATGTACAAACCTTAAATTGCTCACCCACCTCCATCTCGCGTAAAGCTTCCTGAAGCTCGCCCATTCGCCGAGCTGATATGGAAACGTGAGCTCCCATGCTCACTAGTTTAACCGCCAGTGCCTTGCCAAGTCCCGTACTTCCTCCTGTAATATAGACATGCTTCCCAGCGGGTTCAAAGGGGACGTGCTTCAAGCGGCGTTGAACAGAATCAATGGCAAATGCACCGAGCCCAACGATGGAGCAAGATATGAGTATAGAAGCCAGAGGGTGCAAAGTCCCTGCAAGCTTTGAGTAAGGACTGTAGTAGAGGATGTAGTCTACGAGCGACCACATGGTGAACAAGT
>MVBO01000043.1:89584-103387 GCA_002261195.1 Bifiguratus adelaidae
TGCTACTTCCTTCCTTAAAAGGCAATGGGCTAAACGCCTCTTGGAACACCACGCCCTTCAACGTGCCATGGTAGGCTCTTGGTGTCAAAAGACCTTTATTTTATAGTGTCAATGCTCTGAAACTCATGGTTGTGATTAAACGTGAGCTCTCAAAGCGGCACAACGTCGTCAAGTGGAGCATTCAGGATGTCACGCACCCGCTACAAGCGTCCTTGGCGTAGGATAGGTATCATTATGTGATAGGGTCATGTAATGCTCCAGGAACGGCCCAGTATGATGCTTGCTTGTATTCCTGCAACATCTTCTCCCCTTTTGTCCCGTCGCCAGCATTCTCTCTGTCGGGTTGCCAAAGCAGGCAAGGATACCCGAAAAGGCAATGTTTTCGCGACTCGTTTATGGGTACGTCGAATATGGTCGTTACTTCTTCTCTTGTGGTTGCGATAAACTTGTTTTCAAGACAACGCATTCAAGATAAACAGGCACTACGACTATCTTAAACGTCGTCAAATATTCAGTTGAAATCGATATTCACGGAAGCACGAGTGATACAAAACCACTATGCAGGCTCGGCAAGTGCATCGGATATTTCGTCGGGAAAAACATCCGGCCGCGGTCTCGGATTCTGGCCTCGTAGCAAGTTCAGTACACACTCAGACTAACGCTTGTTACGATCCTCACCAGTGTTGTGAACCATTTACAGAAGATATCGTTGTCAGCGAGCCAGGCGACATGTTTCGTGGCGGCCGCTTCAGTAAAGTCACACCGAATCGAGAGGTAACGCTCCAGAGAGCGGATAAAGAGCTGCATACACTTTTAGACGCGGAGGGTATAAAGGTATCGAAACCGTCAAAGCTCAAGAAAGCCGGCATCATCAGCAATCAAGCAGCTGCAGAAGTTCTCATGACCACTGCAGAGCACAGACCAGCGCCCAAGCAATTCCGTTTCACTCGCCTATGGCGCAGCAAGCCAAAAGAGTCAGATGCAGGCTCAGCAACCACGCCTTCAGCCTCACACGCTGGTACTCATTCATCGCAACACCCACATCACCACTCCGACCAATACGTTGATCATGATTCACTCAAGTCCATCCCTAGGTTCCTCTCCTCCGTCACGTATCCACACCTCACAGACGCCAGCTTGCTTGCTTACAATCAATTCGCAGACACAGAATCGGATCTTCCAAGGTTGCGATTGCAGAACAATGGCGATGCAAGCAACGAGTCTGCTGAAGCGTTCGCTGATCCTTCCATTTTACGCCCTTCGGAACGTGACAAACGTGATGATCACGGTACTGGGCTTTCCATCTTTTCGGGATTTAAGCGATCTGACCATGGACGGTCAAAAATCAGACGAGGCGTGAGCAACGCATCGCTGCAGAGCAAAGAGTCATCAGGGCCGTCACCGGCCTCAATGGGCGTAGGCATCTTTGGTGTCGCACTTGAAGAAACCATAAGGAGTACCGGAGTAACGCTGGGCGATGGTGTGGTTATTCCTGCGGGTATCTGGCGGATCTGGCTTGAAATTCAACGGCGAGGTAGGTTGCATCACATAAATATATTAAACATGACGACGGCAATGTGCTGACCATGCTTAGCGCTGAATGTGGAGGGCATTTTTCGAATCAATGGCGGCGATCGCGAGATCAGTGAGATTGCAGACGTCATCGACAGTCTACCCACGAAGGCTTCTTTTGACCGAGCCCCAGCCGGAGAGGCCTTGTCCTACACCAATTCCATCAAGGCCCTCCATCTATCCAATGTCAACCCTTTCACTCTCAGCAGTCTTATCAAAAAGTACATGCGTGAATTGCCCGTTGCTGTGCTTGGAGATGGCTTTCGAGACCTATTTATCGAGATCTTGGGTAAGTTTCTGAAATCCATGGCAGCAGAGCAGATCTAATTCCAGCCGTTAGAAGAATCACAGTCAGCAAATGACCGAAAGCTGTATGGAATCATTCTGCTCGGAAATCTTTTACCCAAGCCTCATCTCGACTTTCTCATCTTCATCCTAAGAGAGGTTTGCTCTCAAATACTGAAATGCACCGACCGTAATCGCATGACCATACAATCCCTCGCCATCACCCTCACTCCCGCTCTAGTCCAATCTCACCATGGATTGCAGAATCCGACGCCAGTTCAGAGCAAGAAAGGAAGCGCAGAACTTCAGAAATGGACATTGGAGCAAGTCAGACAGGGCCAACGCTATCAACATATGGTTGAATACTTGATAGCGCATCGAGAGGATTTAGTTGCTTCCTGGCTTGACAAGCGGCGACAAGAAAGTCATCAGCGACATCATCGAGCCAAATCACCCGAGGGAATCGCCTTCGACAATGGCATATGCGAGTTTGTTACTACATCCGACTTTTTGCAAAAGCCATTAAAGCGTAAAGGACGGCCAGCGGACGAAAACGGCGTACGCTTCAAAAAGACAATGCAAGATGCCGGAGATAATGTGGGTCTGCTCGCCGACATTATGGTTGATTTGGAGATTGATCAAGCGGAATCCCTGGCGTCGCAAGACATTGTTCAGAATATGCAAGAGATCGGCATTCGTGGACGTAAGCGCGTCAGGAGGGAAAACGCACTCGGTGGCGTGCGTGGGGATGATATCCCTACCTTGGCACCTCCCTGCAGCAGGAGAAGACCCATGAAGGCACCGACGGGCAATCGCCGCCCGTGGACCCCACCAGCTGCAATGTTTGAAGCTAGAGCGAGTATTTACTTTGATACCACGGAAACGTTGCAAAGAGAATCAAGGCCCGAAGAAGTTTACTTCGGCAGTATACCATCGGACAATCACCCACTGCCGCAGCATCAGCCGAGCTTTTCGTACGCGCAAGAGACTGACCCACTTTCCAATGCCAGATTTCATATTGGGAGCTTCGAACCCAATCCGCAACCACTCAACAGAGCACCCAACCATGTCAGTTCAACCTACACCACCTCAGACTCTACATTCTCCCGTCATCCAAGCGTACAACGGCTCAACACAATCCGAGGAAACGTCAAGAAAACAGTGGATGTCTGGCAGCGAACGCAAGTCTCCGCACACGTCGAGCCAACGCAGAGTGACCGACACAGAGACAAGTCGACGTTGCAAATGCTTCAGCAACGTGCTATTGTGACCCACAATAGGGCGCAATTTGCCAAAGACTCCGAGTCATGGGCATCGTTGCGCACACCAAAGGCTGAACAAGATAAAAGAGACGATGTGTGGGACTGTAATCATGCCTTTACCTTCCGCGCTCCAGCAAAGCCTTTATCGCCATCAAATCAGGCATCGCCGTTCGGTATTCACATTTTCCAGAAGGGAGCAAACCTCGCTTCGGATGAAAGGGAAGGAAATCCAAAGCAACCCGCCAAATCACAAATCTCGCCCTTGAATACACTTTCAAAGCTATCCCTTTCCTTCCAAACCCCTCAACCTGCCACCCTCAGCTCACCAAGCGGAAGCGAGAGCGAAAGTGACGAAGACTGGAAAGATGCTGTCGAAGATCCTGCTTTATCCCCCCGAAAGCGCAAAGACGCCATCGTAGGTGCTATTAACCCCTTGGCGTTCGCATCGTAACAGCATTTGTATCATTTTGTATATTCGCAAATCTAGATCCCACCCTATCTGCAGCGCATATTCATACAGGAACGTCTTTATGTTCTATACCAATAACCATCTTTTGGCCATATATCTGGTATCCAAAAGCCATTCTGTAGACAACGTTATTTTTCTCCGCTATGCCATATTTATGTGAGAAACATCATCTTACCTATGCGTATTGAAGGCGATGCCAACATTGCCTTCCGCATCAAACGCAATTACTCCACCCAATCCTCCGACGGTATGTGACATGTTTTCTACACCGTATTGGGCCGCAGTCACGGCTGATGTCGGCCGTCGGCGTATCTCGTCCACGACTGATTTAGCCATGGTGGCTCGCAACAAATCTTCCCCGTATCCCGATGAAGCCGCTGCGCTGTTGCCTACCGCATAAGCACCAGCTCCCCATATGGGCGTATCGCCGACCCTGAAGCCAAGCGTCAGAAACAGGTCGAGTGTCGTGCATGGACTTACCTTCCAGCCCGTTTGAAGGGCGTACCGCCTGTTGATAGCCCCACGGCAAGCGATCCCATCTTATCACGCACAATCACGCCCACCGTATCCGAAGGCATGTCCAATGTCTTGTTGGCATCCACGTCCTTGTCAGCCTCCCATACCGTTCCAAACTCTCGCTTGATTTCAAAATGTTCTAAATCGTCATGGATATGATGATAACGATCCAATTCTCGGCCAACCAGTAAGGATTCGGTTGGAACACTCGGAATGCCGACTTCTCGAGCCAGTTTATTGGCACCATCACCCACCAGTAACACATGTTTTGTATGATCTCGTACCGCTCTAGCCACCTGAATCGGATGAGCCACATTCTTGATTCCCGCAACCGCTCCGAAATTGTACTTGTCGTCTCCAATGATGGCATCCATTTCCACCTGACTTTCATCATTGAGAAAGGACCCAACGGCGCAATCAAATGTGGGATCGTCCTCGAGAAGTTCAATGACTTTTTGACAAATGTCAATAGCTGGTTCATTATTGTGTATGAGCGTGTTGCCCAGGTTGCAGGCTGCCTCTACCCCTTTGAGGTGTTTCTCGACCAAGTCATCGGGAATGTCCCAGGCACCGCCTATTCGAGCCGTTCATGAGCGTCTTGACCCTGCAGTATACATACCAACGTAGACAGGGTCTTACCGTGGACGACGATACCAGGTGTGATCTTGGAGATGCCCATCACGCAGACGTTATCGGTTAACCGTGTTGCCTTAAAAGGAAATACCATCTTCCAATGTGGGCTTGGAGCAGTATCTCTCGTCGTAGTGGTTCATGACCCGTTGTAACTGTCCATAAGCAAATCACTTCATTTACACTTTGCATATTCCCTCGCTGCTCTCTCTCTGTCTGTGTCTATACGCATCAGGATGAGTAGACGAAAGACGACATCTATCCAAAAAAGGTGGAAGCACACGCTAATGAAAAGGTCAATACACGTCGTATGGATTGAGAGATGCTCGACCTACCTGAACACATAAGTTCTCCGTTAGCGGCTTGAAAGACCTGTACTCCGACAGTACCACAACGCGGACAGCGTTGACCCACGCCCATGGGTACACCCATTCCCATCATACCGTTGACAGCACCATACATGGCATTGTACCCTTGCATCCCGAGATTCCCGTAATTGGCTTGCGGCACTTGTGACATGGCGGTATTGGTTGGCATGGCAAAGCCTTGAGATTGTGGGTAAGCATTATATGGCATTTGTGAGGCGTAAGGGTTTTGTGATGACTGCGGTGCGGTCATTCCGTATCGCTGTGGAGCTGACATGGGATTGGATTGTATAGGAGAGGTCGCCATGGCATTCTGCCTTTGTTGCAATCCTATACCGAAAGTATTGGTTGGAGAGGTCTGTTGTAGGTAACGTTGTGACGCTTGTGGAGATGGATTGGATGGCGCATTATAGGCTCCTGTGTTTGTTGATGACGGATGGAAAGGAGAGGTAGTGCCACGGTTACTGGCAGCTGCCATAGCAAAATTTGATGCCGGTGATGCTGCTTTGGGGCTGACTTGTGATTGCGTAGGTACAGGAGATGACGCTTGCTTTGAAAGTGTGGGTGAGACTTGCGATCGGGTATTTGGATAAGGAACTTGAGGTAGAATGGGTGGAATAAGGACAGGTTTCATGCCCTTGGGATTGTATGGAGGTCTAGCATTGGCTGTTTCTGGGACCAATTCGCTTTTGATGGTGTTAGCTTCGAATGTAAACGGCCTTGTCGGTGGTAGAGTTCCTCGATAGACATTCTCATAGTGAATAATCCGTGAGATAGATGTCTCGAAGTGCTCTTCACTGACTTGCAAACTCGTATTGTTCGCATTGATAAAAGACCCGATTCTCTTTTGCAGCGTTGTAGCTAATCGATCCGGTAAGGATGATTTCCTTTCAGCGGCATGCCATAACTTACCAAGCTGAATCTCCCGATCGCTAGGGTCGGTGAGCTTACCATCATTCTGCTCGAATCGTTCATTTTGTAATGCCTGCAACTCGGAAAGCAACTTAAAGTTGTCGGCGAGGAAAGTTTGCATCTTCTCATCACCGGTTGCCATCTGGTTGACTTGTTCCTCAGACAATCTTTCCCACCCCTTTTCATCCTCTACGGCCATGTCATTGTCCTCTGAAAATTGGGACAAATCAAATCCTGATTCCTCCAACCATTGATGTATCTCAGTGAGATCACTCGTCGCTATTTGGATCTTGTCTTGCCGTTGAGGGGCAGGCTTTTGAGTTATACCGTCCTTAAAGTCCAGAGCCAACGATGCATCTTCTGAGGAGAGATCAGCTGATGTACTGTCAACGCCTGGCGCAAATGATGCAAATGGTCCGTAATTCAGCGATTTTACTGCACGCTCGTTAGTATTATCATCTTTGAGAAAAGGGCAACCATCTAAGCTCACCTGGGGTCTGCCTTATACCATCTCTATTAGGCTTTGCGTGTACCTTGGGAACGTAGGGTGCTAAATCGTTAAGAGTGGGTATACCCTTGTCCACCAAAGGAGCAGGAGGCACAATGGCCACTTTTGTAACGGTTGCGGCTAATTTGAATGCGTTTGTCAGTCTCGGAGGGCCTAATTGGAGGCAAACTTACGCAATCCTCGCCCATTTTTGATATTGTCAGCAATGCCATCGCCAGCAATACCCGTAAACAAGAATCCATCGGGTGAAGCTTGCAAGAGAGCAAATTTCATGATTTCCGTCCGCGCATTGAAATCTACCTCCGTGTTCTCCGGCTTGGTGCGACTACTCCGTGAATCCCAGGTCTCTCCAAAGAGAATGTTCAAGTACGATTTGTCGTCCTTGTTTCGCTTGGCTAGGGTGATCTCGTGCTGGTAGATGCGGAGTGTTTCGGCCTGCAATGAGGTATAGAACGCATAACTTGCTTCATTAGGCGTGAGTGACTCGAATGCAGACGTAAATAAAGAGCGAAGATCCTCCTGATCTGGTGGTTAATGGCGGCCAAGACACCTTGCCGTGGCAACATACCTCAAAATCGCTCAACTTCCGAAATGACTTCTTCTCAAGACGTGCTTGGACCTCCTTAATTCCAGGCCGAATATCCTTGACTTGGCCGTCTGCGTCCATGTCTTTGAACGCACCTTCTCCGGCTGTCTCACTCTTGTGGATAAAGACTTCGACCGCACTGTAGACGCATCAGAAACGCGCTGGATCAGCACAAAACTCACCTTTGTAAAGCGTCCAGCAAGGAGTACAAGACTCCCTTCGTGCGTATGACTTCCATTGCCTCCATGGCGACCTGCATACGCCTTCGTTTCCCTTCCATGGTCATCTACACGTTCCAAGCGCGCTTCAGACTGAAAAAGGTTTTGCTTACGTCACACATTTTGGGTCTGCGCAGAAGTCATTGTTCTCAAGTTCATGGTGTAGGTGCCGGAATTAGGCTATGGATATCGCGCTATTTACAGATTTAAAACATCAAAAAGACTATTGTCCTCTTCCAATGGGGTATAAGCATTAAAGTCGTGCAAACCGCTTCCTGAGAGGTTTTGTTCATTGAGCATGCTCATCAAATCCAGGTCGGTGTCCAGACTGGTGGAAACGTAAGGGAAGGCATTGGGTATTTGATCCGGAGCAAAGGTAGTATCGGACGCTGATGGTGCAGGAGCGGAAACCGGATCTGAGCTCGGCTCCGCCGCGGTGGCTCTTTTCAGTTTTGGCGTTTTCGCCTTCTTGGATCGTTGGATGGATGCGTCGCTTTGGCCGCTTCGTGTCCTTTTCCGTCCGCGCTGGCTTGCATCCGTAGTCTGATCCTTTGGTTCCAGTACTTGCTTGCCGGCAGTGTTACTGGTCTCGATTTGATCGATGACCTCCTTTTGTTGCCTTTCCAAATCGTCCGCCGAGGATGCCGACATCCACTTGCCTTGAAGGGGGACAACCTTTGCGGATGGTTTGCCTTCTTTCTTGATCCCATGACTTGATGTAGCGGGACCAGCTGTTACAGGTACGACCCACGTGGTTACCTGGCCGGTTTGGCGAAGGAATCCAGCAAAATTGCTCATCATCTGATTTGGATCGGAGCAACCTAAGCGTCGGTTATAAGCGATAGGATCCCTCATTCTTCCCATCGCCGTGCAAACCGCCATGAACTGCATCGCCCGTAAGGGCAGACCAGAGGCTGGATGAAGTGATACCTCCATCGTCGTGCCACCTAGCTCATCTTTTACAGACAAGGGAGGGGTAATCGGAGGGGTGGCATTGGCTCGGTTTTGATAAGACTGGCGACTTGGGGCGTACTCGGTCCAGTTTGAGATGCGAAAAACGAACTCATCAATCTTTGCTGGCGCCAACAATTCACCTTGGAGTAGACGCTCTGTACTGCACGTCATTTGGCCTCGACACACGACCCTGATGCCATTGTCGTAGATAAAGTGGAGCTCTGAGGAATCGCAAACGAATTTGCACAAGGAAACCCAAACTCCTTGCATGCTTGTTACACGTGAGGGTGGGTCATTTTCGGTCGGCGTGGGAAGGGATAGCGTTGATGTATAGCGTACGTCTGTCGCTTTCCCCATATTTGTGGACGATCCACCTTTCGTGGCTTGCAGCTGAGCAGAGGCTTGTGCCTCATGCACCGTTGCTGGTCGCTGAAATTCTGCTCCATGCTGAGAGTGTGGATCCTGAACCTTACCGAGTGCTTTGGCACCATTGACGCTGACGTAGCTGCGCCATACGGGTGCTGTGTATTCTGTTGGGGTGGAGTTTAACAATTTTATATCTCGCAGAGCGGGAATCTTCGCGTCAGTGTCCACAGAAAAGACCTGTTCCAAGAAGCGAGGCAAAATTGTCTTTGATACGTCTTTGCGAAGGAATAAACTATGAGCCAACTTGCAAGCTTATTGAATCGAACATACCCAAAGCGTCAAAGTCGGTTTCCGAAGACCCGTCTTCGCGAGGGAACTCGATACAGAAACGACCTTGCTCGCCAAAAAACTCGTCTGTCACGCTCTTAAAGTACCGGAAGCCAATGTCTGCGCTACCGGAAAAGGATTCTGGGTAGCGATGAGAGCGCTCTGCATCAGTAAGGGCAGGCGATGCTTCTTGCTTTTTCGGACTCTTGTTCCTTGCATCTGCTCGGGGTTGCGCCAAGCCAGCGTCTCCAGATTTCCCAGCCGCCGACATTGTCGGCTTTGCACTAGGGTCAACCTAATCACAAATGAATAAATCACTTTAACATCTGTCGTGCTGTCCACTCACAGATTGCGTTCCAGTCGGAGCACAAAGTTTATCAAACAGTTCAGATACCAACATCCATTCGCTTCTTGACCTTGCCACTGGTGGCTGAGAGTATAAGGGAGCGCCGGAAGGAGTTGTCGAAGGTCTTGAAGGAAGCATTCCAACGATGTGTGAGGCATACCCGGGATCTCGTGGGGCGGAAACGTTCGGCGGGAATGGCCGCTGACCGCGCACATCTTTGGCGGATGTTTGCGTAGAAGCTGCTTGGTTCATGGATACAAAGGGCATCTGAGGGCGCATTAGAGGCATGCCAGACGCCACTGATGCTGCAGTTTGAGCTTGGACTGGATATGTACCGTTCCGCAAAAGTCCGTACGATCCTTGTTTTGTGGGAAAGTTGGCACCGTAAGTTGTTTCGCGCCACCGGGCATCCGGTTGGTTCATGGGTGGATAAGGCGCACTCGGCGTGTGTCGAGCGTATCGAAGAGTATCCGGCGTTGTCATGTGTTGGGTATTGGGATAGGGAGTTGGAGGATACATTCCCTGCGGATGGCTTATTGTACGGGGGCCAATAGCTTGTGGGTGGCGAAAGTAGCCGTCCGCCGCAGAGCTAGACACTCCTTGAGGTCGTGGATGATACACGTTGGGCGTTTGTGCGATGAATGACGGCGTTCGCGCTGCTGTTGTCATTGTCGTTGTAATTGGAACACTGCACACTAAGCAATCACAAAGCCAAGCTTCACTAGGATGAAGTGGGTCAAGCGCGGAAACCAAGGTCCCCTACACCCAGTGAAACGTGAGAGAGTGCACGCAGGGTTCGATGTGTCCACGAGATGTGTTGTGCAAACACCGTAAAGCAAGGTGTGATGAAGTGAGCGGTAAAAAGAACGCGATAATAAAGAGACCGTCCAAGGAGTGCGATACCCAGCCAGGGTCAGAGGAGCAAGCAAGTTTCGCAACAAGGGATCAACGCTTAGAGAGGCGAACCCCAACACGCTGCGCCAAAGGTGGAAGCGTAGAACAAGAGGAAAAGGCGTCCGGCGGCGGTGTGGGTGTGAAGTAATGCGCTGGATGGGCTTTTGTGGCCGAGCTAAACCGTCTTAAAAGCGTTCTTTTGCTCATGAACGCTCCCATAAAGACAATGGTACGTGCGCACACTGTCTCTATCGTCGATGGCTAGCCATTGTCTGCCGTAACTTGTATTGTGCGTCATCGCCCCGCATTCTACCCCACAATTTCACTTATTTCTTCCAAGCATTGCACACTCTTGGCTTTGGGTGCGTCGGTCTCTCTCTTCCTCTTTCGACTCTCTTTGCCATCTCTGCTTCAGCTGACCACGCCTCAAGCCTTTAGTTGTAAGTGAGCGACAGTCGCAGGAGAGGCCGAGTTTTTCCGCGGTGTGAGTCGACGATTCTAGCGACGATCGACCATGAGTGATTCCGGGTACCTTGGGTCACTGACAACGCAGCCAGGACTCCAGCTTCGGTCGCCTATCGACAATAAGCAGCTGTTTGATGCGAAAACGCTCACAATCATGGGGAGTAGCGGAGACATTGTGACGAAGCAAGAAGCGGAAGAAGAGCTGCAGAGCAGAGCTGCGCCGGAAGAGACTAGGAAAAAACAGGACCAAGAACGCAGCGACAGCGATGACGCTCCAGTGATTGTCCCATCGAAGCGCTCAAACAAGTGTCATGTACCGAGCGCTTGCATCAATTGTAAAAAGGCGCATCTCGCGTGCGATGGTAAGGAGCATGTACAGTTTAGAGAATCATCCGGAATGACTTACGCTATATCATCCCAGTGTCGCGACCCTGTAAACGATGTATACAGCTCGGGAGAGAAGAGACATGTGTAGATATACAACACAAGAAACGAGGCCGTCCAAAGCTTCACGACAAGCGCACATTCATCCCTACCAGCATGCTGACGGAAAACAAGTTTGAGATCAATCGACCCTCGCCGGTGCACCACATGCAAGTACTCAAGAACGGCGGCAGACCCATCCAGATGACGGCTCAACAGCATCAGTTCCAATTTCGGGCCAAAACCCCCAATCCGAATCCTGCTCCCAGGGCCATTCAACCGCAGAACAGTCCGGGACAGTTACCTACACCACCCATGGTAGCTTACTCTTTCAATGCAAACACACCTAGCATCATGTCATCAATGCCCTTGACAGAGACCATTGTGCAACCCGACCATATTCCAGCCGGTGATGGAGCGCAAGCCAAGAGTGCGCAACCGACGCAGCCTCCATCAAAGTCATCACTTGTTTTATATTTATCCATGGAACTTTGCTGTGCACGAGTCAGCGATGAGGTGACTGATCTTTGGGAATATTACCCCGAAGAGCTCGCGCATCGGTCCCTCTATCAGTTCATATCTCAGCATGATTCTGATCGCTTATCCACGTTACATCGTCTATTGATCGACAATGCATTGCAAGTTGCTCGCTCAAATGATCCGTCCTCCCAGCTGTCAAGTTTACCTCCCGCGGAACGCACCTCCTCTGACTTCTTTAGAAGTAAGGGTTTAATGTTTTCGGTGATAGCCAATGGCGCAAAGACATTTCGAGATACACTCAAGATCAAGAAGAGAGGTGGAGAAGAGGAGCTGTATGAAATGAAGACGTATTTGGGTGGAGGCTTAGGAGCCGATCTTACGCTGCCCAGCACACTTGCTAAACTGTACATTGTCGCCACCTTCCACAAGCACGACTACGCTTGCAACGATGCTTCAGTCTCCATGATATCGCCGTCAACAATGTCGAATTCTAACGATGCCAATCTTCTTGCGATCCCTAGCATGCCGCAGACCTGGACGGATTCTCAAAATGAAGGGAAAATGTCACCCAATCCTGATATACGGCGGAATGGCCTGTCGTCGCTATCGCCGCCTCCCAACATGGCAAGTAATCCTCCACCATGGGATGAAGACATTAATAACGTGAGTCCACCTGCAACACCGAACGGGTCGATGGATGCATTCGCTTTCACATTTGCTCAAATGTCAGCGGGTCACAGTCCACCGGGCGGTTCTGACATGCGTGATATTGGTACTCTTGCAGCTGGTCTACAGCGTAGCATTCGGCTCTCTGATGAGTTTCCAAGGGAAAGCGGGCCTTTCCGACGACGGTCCTTGGCACTGTTTTCGGACAAGGAGCAGGATGGCAATGTTTTCCTCCATGCGCGACGAGCAACATCACCCTCCATAGCATCCCTGGGAGACATGTCGTTCACAGAAACGACCGACGAACCAAGGTCTTTGTCATCCTCCTATCCAACCCTCCCTCTACTCGATCGAAGCCTGACCTCTCCGAAGCTGTTGCCGACATCAACCTCTCTCCGAGAATCGGGCGAATTCCCGTCCATTGTCTCCCGTCTTGCTTCCTCACCACCTTCCAATCAACCCACCGGAGTCTTCAATCCCGTCCTCAACTCTTCCCTATCCTACCGCAGTGCCACCGCTTCCACGAATCCGGGCACCAAACACAATCCGAATGTCAATCCCTTTTCTCACACTCCAACTCGCGACACAGACAATCCTTATTCCACGCTCGCTTCCCGATCCAGATACAATCCCACAGCCCAGATTTCTCACCGCTACACTCACCCTGCCAATGCCTACTTTGCCCAGACCAGTAGCTCCACCCTTAACGCCACCGCAAGTATTGTTCATAAATATAGCAATACTACGGCCGTCTATAATCCAGTAGCCGAAAGCATTGTAGGAGAAGTAGCTGGAGAAACACGACGCAATGACAAGAAGATGAGCGTCAATTCTCTCCTCTGTTAATGTCCAATAGACACCGAGATGTCTCTTGTATCCTTTCAAATGTCTCATTCATTGTTTCGCAGAACCAAAATTTCTCTCCACGTCTTTCTCTCTCATTCTCTCGCATGCAAGTATTCTAGTAGTCATCTTGCTTTCATGCTGACCAAGACTAGGCCACAGACACTCATACAGAGTAAGTCCATTGTCTCAGCATCCCTCCATAACTCCCTGCCACTCGAATGGCACGCTTACATTTGGCCATTCGCCATTCTGTATGGGGCGTGGACTTACATCTATATGGTGCATTATGATCGCTATATTGGATCGGAGGAGTGGACCTTTATAACGTTGGGGAGTATAGCGACCTTGAACGCCTTGGCGTTTCTGGTCTGTCAATGGAGTGTCTCGATCAAGGCGATGCTTACGTGTACAACTGTATGTCTTGCCCTAAGCATGATTCTGAGCTGATGGTGTCGTTGGTAGGAAACGGATGTGCGCAAGGCGCAATTGATCAAGATTATTCCGAATCGTCACAAGGGTACTGGTACCTTTTGCGAGATTCATCGTGGCAAGGTAAGTTCTGTTTGCCGAAATACAGTATCCCGGTAAATCGCTCCCTCAACGTCGCCTCTAGTTCAATGCCCAGGAAAACGGCGAGATCTCTTTTGTATTTCAGAAAAAGAAGTACATCTGGGATGGCGAGAAGAAAATGTTTCTCAAGTTGCGCTATCCAT
>MVBO01000044.1:0-102371 GCA_002261195.1 Bifiguratus adelaidae
TAGTCAATGAAGTTCACCAACGAGACATCGTCGGACTCACCTGCCGTATTGTTCAAATTGAGCTCCTGCATCTTTTGCTTCATTTCCTTCTGTTTTGCAAGTGTCGAACTCTTCATTGCTATTGCTGCCGGATTGACCGGTTTCTTGGACGCCATTTCTTTCCCCGTACCTGCGATGGAAAAAGTGTCGCTGGTATTTGAGGTTGCGGATGATCTATGCATCAATTATTACGTGATGGCTAAACTCGGAGACAACTTACGTGGTGGTTGAAGCGGTATTCGACACCGGGTGGGTAGTGTAGATGGTATTGTACGGTACCGGAGCTTGCGATGCTGCCGATTGTTTGCTAGCAGCAGTTCGGGCGATACGTGAAGAAGCTGGTTGGGAAGAAGGGTAAGTATACGACGCGGGCGGGTAATAAGCTGGATAGGGATAGGGAGCGGAAGGGTTTGTATAACTAGAAGCACTAGGAGGCACAGACGAAGTAGGAGGAGGAGGAGGAGCAGCCTGATACCAGGCAGAATACGCCGCGTTTGGCGTAGTAGCAGAATCAGGAGCGCCGGGATACGGTTGCGGAGGTGGAACGGGTTGAGAGGTGGCTTGATCTGTTCCTGCTGGTCGGTCGCCTACAGGCGGTTGTGGCTGGCTATAGTAGTGGGCATACCACTGTGCGTAATAAGCTGCATTCGAGTCTTGCGGGTAATAGTAAGTACCATTAGCATCAGGTGCGGGATACTGGTATGACCTAGCAACGGTTTGATTCGTCAACATATGCGCAACTAGGCTTCTTCATGAGCACCCTACCAGTAGTTCTGCCCGGATGCCTGCCCGGTTTGCTGGCTATGATCCACTTTAAATATAAGGGACGCAAGAGACGTAAGCAAGCGGATATTTGGAACAACGAGTTTGTAGTTTATTGGAGCAGTCTTGTTAAGCAAATCAGCTATTCTTTAATCCCAATCCTTTTTGATATCAAAAGACCACGTCCAGTCCATATGAGTGACATTGTCATCATCAATGAACTTGCTCTACGATTGCACCAGTCACTTAGGGTCGGTCACATGTTGAAATCGTGTTCTCTAGACACTTACTCTAGCTTCATAGTGACCACGAGCAAGCATGCCTGTAGGGGCCTCCTCAAGCAGAAACTTCTTTTCATAGGGATTGGGCGAAGGGCCGTACGAGCCAATCATTTCTTCCGTCTTGTCCACTGTTTGTTCCGTGAGTGGGATTTTTATGATGCACCCTTAAGGCATGTACCTCGAATACCCTTTCGCTTCACCACTTGCAAATACTTTAGACCAGACACTACATCGTTTTGGATTCTAAAAGTATAAGAAGTCAGCCATGCTAGAAGCCCAGGGAATCTGTCATGTTTGCACATACCTGAACTGGACCTTCATTCTGTACTCGGTGCCTTCCTTGATGACAAAAGGAGTGCTCTTGGCCTTCTCAAGGGCAGCTGTAGATTCTCTGTGAGCTTTATCTCTTGATACGCATGGATCACGTACTGGGAGTGGACAGGTCGACAACCACATCAGGACGACCTTGAATCTCGAGAGCAATATGCTGCACAATAACCTATACCCGTCTATTCACCCACCATTCACGCGAGCTTTACGCAACTTGACACTTACCCGTCGTGAATCGCCGCCTAAATCATCTACGCATCAGTTCCATGCCTCTAGACGAACTCATCCTCCAACTTGCCTGTCGCACCAACCGCCTTGTTTAAGCCCAACGAAGCCTTCCACTTTTGCAAGGACTCGTCGTTGGCGTCCAAGTTTTGGTACTCTTCAATCGTCTTTTTCTCGCCTACTTTGTACCCTGCAGTCTGGGTCGGAGCGAGATCATCATCATCTTGAGGGTTCATGGTAGGAACAAGTGTGCCAAGGGTTACGCGTTCCCCAAGAAGGCAAGGATATATATATGACCAAAAATAGGAGGGTTGTGTCCAAGGTGTAGAAAGGAATAGAGAGAAATAGCAAGGTGCGCATGCGCGTTGATTACAGGGCGATATGTACATACTGCTTACAACTACAACAGATATCGAACATGAGGATTGTCATCGCAGAGATTCTCAATCTCTTCTGTTGTCAAATGAGAGAGGTCTTTCTCGGACGGAGGCAAATTGTCACGTTTCTTGTTGGCATATTGAAAGTAGAATCGCGTGATGAGCGCACAAATGATGATGACGGCCAAGAAGGCGAGGTTGATGGCGTGACCGAGGATGTAGTTGGGTGCGTCTTGAGCGCGATAGGTGTAGGCACCGATGGCACCGGCGATGCCACTACCCATAACCGTCATACCGCTCACCACACCGCGCTTAGTGACACCAGAGACATTGCTGGCCATGTAGGTACCGAGGAGAGGTATATTCGGAAAGACACCCACGGAAGCGAGACACAGGGCAAACATTTCGACAGTTGGGTTACCATGGACAGAGATGAGGACGATAAAGCCAACAATGCCAACGGCGGAGAAGGAGATGAGCAACCAAGAACGCGCAAAGACGCGAGACAGGTAGGTGGTTGACAATTGGGCAACCAAAGCGCAAATGTTGGGCACGGCCGACAGGATTTGGGCGTTGGTAGTAGTGTATCCCAGACCGGTGATGATGGAGGGCAAAAAAACAGAGATCGTACCACCGCCCATGTTGATGGCAAAGAACATGAGGAGATACATGTAGGATTTCCAATCGAGGAATGACTTTTTGATTTGAATGGGTGAGAGTTTCTGCTTGGCAGCCGCGGCGTTCTCCGCTGTCAGACGCATCGTGGCAACCTCCTTTTCCTTTTCATTCAAGAAGCGAGCCGTTTCCGGATAATCGGGAAGGTAAAAGTATGAAAGGATGCCGAGGAAGATGGAAATTATGCCTTCAATCACAAAGATCCATTGCCATCCTCTCAGACCACCACCTGTTATTTGCGACAGTCCAGCAGCAATGGGTCCACCAAATACACCCGATAGCGTACCGGCCGCAAAGAAGAGGGACATGCGAGGTCCAATCTCCTTCTTGGTATACCAAAACTGTTTCGAAACTTAGCAAAGCCGAAGAGCGGCGTGGGGCACTTACGGTCAAATAATACATGATACCAGGCGTGAAGCCAGCTTCAGCAGCACCGAGAACCAAACGGCAGCCCACTAGGGCACCAAAGTTCTTGACAAATCCCATGCCGAGGGCCGCGGCAGACCAAATAATGATAATGGTGGGTAACCACACTGAGGGACGGAGACGTTTGAGCAGCAGGTTGCTGTGACATATTGTAAGCAAGGGCTCTGCATCAGCGCGTACTACTTACTTGGGGATTTGAAAGACAATATAGGATACAAAGAACATGGAGATGGCCGTATTCATCTGCGTTCCCTCCAACCCAAGGTCCGTCTGCAGACCCGCAATCTTTGCGTTGCCACTAAACCACCCCCGGTGAGTCCTAGATCACAACTGGCGCTCTTGACCTACATGTTGGCTCGATCCATGACAGCCAAGAGATAAAAGAGGGATACGGCAGGTAGAATCCAGAGATCCGATTTGCGCAAGATGCGCTTCACCACCTCGGCTTCCCTTGCATCGATAGCGTTCACCTCCTCACCCTCAGTGATATCCAAGTGATTCAACTTCTCCACTGACTCAACTGACGCAATGTTCAGTTCCTTGTCCATGGTATATGTGGGGTAAAACAGTCGATCACTGCATATTTTATAGGCAAAGAAAGAAGAGAACCGCGCACTTGATCTCCTTGGGCCAAATCAGCGGACAAGAAATCCGGTCGACCCGAAATGGAATTCGCACGCTCCAACATGGTCGGGGCGGAAAGTCGGAGGCGATAGTGTGGATAGATACAACAATGGGGAGGTATATTCCGTGTGTTATCTATCTCTCTTGATATGAGAGTGCTCGGGTTGAACAGTGGTACATCGTTGGATGGGATAGACTTGGCCTTGTGTGATTTCTGGTCAGAGGAGGATATCTTGAATGTACGACTTATAGCGCATGGAGAGAAACAACTACCGGATGCGATACGAAGACAAGTCTTGGACATCATCCATGCCAATCGCGCTTCGCTTGATGCATTGACCGAACTTAACTTTCAACTTGGAGAAGCCTTTGGACAGGCCTGTTTGGCGTTTTGTGAAGAGAAGGGTATTCGGATGGACGAGGAGGTGGATGTGATCAGCTGTCATGGGCAAACGATATGGCATCTCGTTGAACCACATCGAACGCGATCAACATGGCAAACGACAGAGTCAGCCGTCATTGCGCACCTTACTGGCAAGACGGTGGTATCGGATATGCGAGTAGCAGACGTAGCCGCGGGCGGATTTGGTGCTCCGCTGGTGTCATTCTTGGATGCCATGATGTTTTGCGACCCGATCAAGACACGAGCGCTACAGAATATAGGCGGGATCGGTAACGTTACGTTTGTCCCTAGTGAAGCCAATGGGGAGTAGAAGCAGCGACATCATTCGATACTGGGCCAGGCAACGTGTTGATTGATCACGCTGTGCGACATTTTACCAACGGGCAAATGCATTACGACAAGGACGGTCAAATGGGTGCTCAAGGCAAGGTGGATCAAACGCTGGTGGACGCGTTAATGTCCCATCCCTACTTTTCACAATCACCACCCAAGACGACAGGACGAGAGTTATTTGGCGACGTGTATTGCGAGCATTTTATCCAAGAAGCCCAAGCCAAAGGGCTATCTCCCAGCGATGTCATTGCGACATTGACCGCCTTTACGGCTCAGTCCATTGGTCAAGCTTATCGTGACTTTGGACCCGCATTAGACGAGTGCTACATTGGGGGAGGAGGAGGCTATAATCCGACGCTCATGAAACTCTTACAAGAGCAATTGCCAAACACCCGCGTCGTCCTCATGGAAGAAACAGGTATACCCGCCAGTGCCAAAGAAGGTCTCTTGTTTGCCTTGATTGGACACGAATGTATTCATGGACGTCCATCCAATCTACCCAATTGCACTGGTGCCAAAGAACGCAAAGTGCTAGGCAAGATCACACCAAGTAATAATTATCTAGCAGTAATGCGACGAGCGTTGGATGGTCAAACCGTGCGTAGAATTAGACTGGTTCAATAATAGAGGCGCCACTTAACACGCTACCTTTTGTATGGAGGAAAGAGGAGTGGTAGACAATGAAGTCTATTATATGCTCTATTCCACAGCAAACCTGTCGAGGTTGAGCAAGGATGTGCTAGAGTATACCCTGCAGTGGACACAGGGTTACATTTGGCAAAAGGATCCATTTCGACTCGTGGTCGGTCGCGATGAACAAGGTAAGGTCATAAGACCATGGCGAGATGGAAATCTGACTCGTACGCAGGTCTAGCATGTTTAAAGGGCACAACGCGTTTCGATGATTGTTTAGACGATGAATGGTTCATTGTCTTTTTGCTTTTGAAGATTTCAGACCACTTTCCGGACGTAGTGATTCGGTAAGTCGACGGTGGGGTTTGCATACGCCCGAACATGCATTGACAAGCGGCATAGCGTCAATGATAACGATGGCGAATTCTTGTTGATCGAAGCAGCCATGGAATTGCCCTCATGGCTTGATCCGGACACCAGTGATAATAGAGTAAGGCTCATTCTGAAGGAAAAGAGGTATGGTAGAACATGCGCTCAAGTGTTCCTAGGTATATTTGTATCAATCCAACATTCACATCATTCCACTTCCAAAGACACCCTTTGAGATCATGACAATACCTCCGGGAAAGCTTCGCACACGAGACGCTGTACGAATTGTGCGAGATGAATCCATTGCGACAGTTGCCGCTCCCAATATTCAACGAGCAGCTTTTCAACGACCCATGAAGTAAGTCAAGATGCCTTAAAACCATATATATTCATTACTCTGCAGGTATCCAGCCGCACTACAAGACCATCATCATAAAGCATTTGCCACTGTCCCGATACCCGTTGCTTACCTCCTCCAACAAGATCCCTCTCTTATTGCCCCAGCCATCGAAGCCTTTTATACCCGAGACGCCCTCACCATGCAAGCTAGCACCCGCATGTCGAAATTTCCTCCTTCACCATCCACCACCGCCCTCATCACGTTCACGAAACCCTTATACGCCCAATTGGTTAGCCAAAAGTTTTATCCGCCCAAACTCTTTACGTTACCACCGCGCTCGACCGGCACTCTTTACAAGCGTGCCGAATTAGGCATGAAAGTGGTAAGTCGTAACGGGTGATGACGCGATACGCGGAATCTGAAAAGAACGTCATGTAGGCATGTGCGTTTGAGATGTTGTATGCTTTGTCCAGCGAAACCTCGGCCCATGGTCACATTGACGATGAGGCAAGTTGCACATGCATCCTTTAGTTATAGGCTTACAGGTCCGCTAGGATTACGACATCGAACGTGACGACCGTTGGCACCGCTTCAAGAGTGCGCTCACCCGCAATCAATATTTTCGGGACGAATTGCCTGGATCAGCGCTCTATAAGGAATTGGAGGCTCAAGCCAAAGAGCAATACTTGCAAACATGGCGGCAACGGTAAGTTGAGCGGACGGATGACTCGAATTGACCCATTGATAGCTCTGAAGAAGACGAAGAGGACCAACCTGTCCCTTTTCACAAACGCATAGACGCCCTTCTTGCCGATTTCGATCCATCCACTTTCAAGCCCACATCCAATGACAAGGAAGACGACGATGCTTGGCTCAATATACGGCCAGAGGATTTAGAAGCCCTCCTGAAACAGCATGCACCGACCGCTTCAGCCAGGGAGAACCTTCAAGGTAGTGGTGAGATGGATTTGGAGAATATGATGCGACAGTTTGAGTCCTTTTTAAGCGGTGGAGCGGGACTCAAGGGCGCCGAGTTTATCGGTGAAGGTAGTGACGACGAGGACGAGGAAGTGGACGATGATGAAGAAAATGAAGAAGACGAAGCACCTGTCCAGTTTGACGTAGCCGAATTCATGCGACTCCTCCATCCTCATGCCTCGACCGCCGATGAAGTAGAAGAGAATGAGGAAGAAGCCTTGGACGCCGAAGTGCGGTCGTACCCCAACCTCTTAGCCACGTACCGTCCAAGTGTATCAAAGATTCGCGAATTGGATGAGGACGAGCACGAATTGAACGAGGACGATACAGTGGATGATCAAGTCTCCATCAATCTGGCCACGGTGGAGAATCTACTGGAGAGTTTCAAATCTCAACAAGGCTTGCCTGGACCGCTCTCCGGTATCCTCGGTGGATTAGGTGTGGTGTTACCAAGGGATGAGGGCAAAGAGAATGAAGAGGAGGCAAGTTGACGGCAGTCAGGGTGCCATGAGATAGCATGCAAATAGTATCTAAAAGGAAATCAAGAAAATCCACATGACATGCAAAGAATTCGCACAACCGCATTCTATGGTTGTATAGTGTAAATGTGGTCTAGAACGTCTAATGCTTGTAAAATACCACGTCGCCCTCGTCTTCTACAAATTTGCATTCCGTAAAACTTCTCCAGAGCGCCAACGGTATGGGGGTGTTATCGCGGTAGTAGCTCTTTCCGAGAGCCTTTTGGATATGACGAGTAGCCTCTTCGGCGTGGTAATGGGGCATGGTGCTGAAAAAGTGATGAGCCACATGAGTATCGGAAATGTGGTGATGAAAGTGGTTGATGATACTGCCGAAGGAACGGTCAATGGTGAGAGCGGCACCACGTTGAAAGTTCCAAACGCGATCAGAGTAGTGTGGAAGCTTGGGATCGGTGTGTTGCAGATACGTGATGAGAACGAGCCAAAAGTTGACAAAGAGATAGGGAATGAGGTAGTACTTTACAACAGCGGCCGTAGAAAAGACCTGACCAGCAAAAACGAGACCACCAATCATGCCAATGACGCCGATGTCAGACATCACCACATCCCAAAATTGATGCTTTTCAAAAATGGGGGCAGTAGGAAGAAAGTGAGACGTCCAGCGACCATAATCTTGACCAGAGGTGTTGAAGAGCAAGTACAAGGGCCAGCCGAACAAGAAAATCAACACCATGTTGTAGAGGGTGTAAAGGGGTGCTTCATCAAGAAGGGAATGGTGTTCTTCATCCTCACTTTCCATTCTTCCCGCCCGTGCGGGAAACTCTGACCGTCTGTGTGGTACAAACACCTGATCCTTCTTCAAGTGACCCGTCGCCTTGTGATGCTTGGAATGCGTGATCCTCCATGAATGATAGGGAACCAGCAGTGCGGAGTGCAAGATGTAGCCAACGGTATTGTTGATAAATTTGGAATCGGAAAAGGCTTGATGTCCACATTCATGGGCCAAAACCCAGATACCGGTAGCCACAATTCCTTGAGCGATCCAGTACATTGGCCAGAGAATCGACTGAGCCTGAGCTGGCGTCTGATCAATGAAGGTCGCCGCGTAGCCTAGAGCAGCCACAATCGCCAGATCATGCACCACATAGGAGAAGGAACGCAGTGTATCGCGCTTGAAGCAATGAGCTGGAATAGCGTCACGAATCTCCTTGATGGTAAATGTAGGAAGCTCCCAATCCCTCTCAATCAATACTGGCTCAGCCTCATCAGAATGAGAGCGTGGATCAGACTTAGCGCGATGCATGGTGTGGAGAAGAAAGCGCGCGCACGGACGAGAGAGAGAGAAAGAGAAAGAGAGAGAGAGAGAGGAGAGAAGAGAGAATAGAGACGGCCAGATTTCCCCAAACTGAGTTTCAGCAAATTTTTTGCATTTTGGGGGGGAAGTTGCCACTCGCCCAAATAAGGAAAGAGTCTAATCTATCGATTGCTTCACTACTGTGCACTGTAACCAAAGGGAAAGAGGATCTGTGTGTTGTTGGTGCCCAATTTGTAGACATCGACCGGCAGTTTACCATTGGCCTGCTTGAGCTCTCCAAAAATGTATCGAAGACCAGCAGGGATCATGGGTCCTTGCATGATCCCTGATTTGTAGCCAAGATAGTCATACAATACCACCAGGGCGTCCGCTGATTGGTTCCCTGCGTCTAGATAGCTCGAGGCATCATAGGGGTTTCGGAGCGACATGATCACAGTGGGTTTGCTTTGTGCACGTGCATATTCCATGATCTTAAAGGGGGTGACAGAATCCCAGTGACTGGCATCGTTCAGGCTGGGATCGAGCACACCGCCATTCACAGCCGCGTCTTGGACGACAATGTAGCTACAGGAGGTCAGAGGGAGGGGTCTGGATGTTCGTTGGGCACGACCAACCTGCCAATAATCACGTGGGTGGCTTGATCGACCAAGGTCTTCATGGCCGAGGTAAAGTTTTGCTGGTAAAAGTAGGTGCCAATCAATTTCACATATTTTGTGCTTCGCATGCTTGACATGGATACATTGACCGCGTCGAGTTGATAGCTAAAGGGGGTAAAGGCAGCCACCGTGGAACGCTTGTCTACCTTGAAGGGTAATGTTTGGTGGTTGTTGCGCACTGGAGGAGGGGTCAGTGTTCAGATTGAAGGCCACGGTTCGGTCATCTCTCACTCACGCAACGTGACGGCAGCGTCGGCTACCTTGGCTTCAAATCTGCGATGTTCCTTGTTGCCGACAGTATTGAGAGCCTTTTTGATTTGCTTGTCGAGGCTGATTGGCGTGACTTGGGTATCCGGTTGCCATATTTTGTAGGTCATCTTGAGGTTGAGAATGCGCTTGACCTTTTGATCCAGTTCGGTGATGTTGATTCTCCCATCATTTACAGCCTCCAAAACGGTGTTGAAAGCATTCTCCAAGTTGGAGACAGTAGACATGCTGGTTGCCCGTGGAGGCATCAATGCGATGCTGTTTTCCGGATGAGATGGAATGATCATTACGAGAGCAGCGCTACACTTACTCTGCACCAGCAGCCAAGCACATCCATGTAGCGTTTTGCCAGCCAAAGAACTCTTGAATAGCAGCCATGTCCAAGGCATCGGTAATCGTGACACCCTTGAAACCGAGCTGTTCACGCAATAAACTGGTCAAAATCTTGCGGGAAAGGGTCGCGGGCAAGATCGTAGGCGTGCCGTCAATAATGTTGGGGGCGGTATCGTTGCTGAAAGCTGGGATCTGAATGTGCGCTAATCGTGGTTGGTCAGTATAAGGATTAGAGGTGTTGCTTTTCCTCTCTTACCCGTCATGATCATATCGATGTTGTTAGCAATCAATTGCCTGAACGGATAGAGATCCTTTTGATGTTGAGCAACTGTGTGATTGATCAATGGCAGGCCAGTATGGGAATCCGTATTTGTATCGCCGTGGCCAGGGAAATGCTTTGCGCAAGAAGCAACCCCTGCCTCCTGAACACCATTCTTGTATGCAACCGCCATATCGGCGACCAGATGTTGATCACTTCCAAAGGAACGAACACCAATGACAGGATTGGCCGGATTGTAGTTGACGTCCGAGACGGGAGCCAAATTGATATTGATCCCCAAGACACCAAGTTCTTCGCCAATCACCTTGCCGACACCCTGTGCCATGCTTGTGCTTCTCGTCGCTCCCAATCCCATGTTACCGGGAAAGTTTGTACCAGTCGCTAATCGACGCACGATGCCGCCTTCTTGATCAATGCAGAGAATGAGGGGTATATTGGGTGAGGCTGCTTGGAAATCCGCCATCAAGCGGGTCGTTTGCTCCGTTTCAACCACATTTTCGGCAAACAGGATCACACCACCAAACTTGAATTTCTTGATGATGCCCGCGACTTCGTCATTCATGACGGTGAATCCGGTAGCTCCACTTGCTGTGGCGTTCTGCCAGTTTCGAAAGTCGGGCACAAGCACTTGGCCCACTTTCTCTTCCAGTGTCATGTTGGCGACATAGCCATCGAGATCAAAAGCGCGAACAAGGCCGGCCAATAGGCCGAGTGCACAAAATGGCTTCCACATATGCCTTGACTCGCTTCACGATGTTACCCTCCTATATACTCGAGCAACATGTCAACGAGATTAGCGAGTTGCGGAGTCAATGCCATCTCGGAAAACGTGTCCGGTGTGGAGACGTGGGTTACACTCGTGTCGGTTTATCCCAGGAATTGTGTGCCGGCTTTCTCACACCTCCCAAATAGGAAAGGCCAGAATCTCGGAAGGGAGCTATACGGTCCTGGGCTCCTATCAAGACGTAATAAACGCTACATATATAAGTCATAGCAAGGTTTGCCGACCTCTCAAGGAAACGGTGAGCGTGAGAAGAGGTCCGGCGTATGTTACTTGTTAAGGGATGTTCAGTGATATGTACACATAGTCCTTTCCATGATGCAACATTCACACAACCTTAAACAGCATCACAGGACATATTCGCCTGTGCCGATAGGCGCCTCGAACCTTTAAAAGGTTGCCTGCAACGATCCATGATGCCAACTGTACCACCGAGGGTCACGCGCGTGTCTGCAGGATAACAGCTCACTCGTGTGACGAAAATTAGTGTACCTAATAATTCACCCCCCCAAAAAAACCCTGCACCGCGTTACTTTGGGTTATCGATGCGCACGGCTAACGAGGCGTCCGATCGTCATTGCTTCCTTCCAACTAGAGTAAACACCACAGCATGCACGTAATAGGATGCCAAAAATGGCACATTCGGCGGCCCGCGCTTTTTGAGCTTTCCTCAGTGTGTGTGTGTAAGGGGATATTTTGGTACATGCAGCCTGTACATTTCCACGCACCTATTCGGGAGTTCCGTCGACAGCCTGCAGACACAATCGCCGCGTTACTCCGTGTTCTGCTTAAGATTGCTGCACGAATTCGGAGAATACAACCCCACACCTCGCATGGCCACCCGTTCACACGTGCCGAACCAAGTCCCATCAATAACCACTTGCTAACGTTCCGAAAATTTTTCCGACCATTTAGCCCAAAGATAAAGTAAGAGAACCGTTGCCTTCCCCAACACGACGGATAGAAGGGGGAACCACGCCGGAGTTGGACCATAAATGGTAACTTGAATCGCAGAACACCCAGGGAGCCAGCGATCCAGCGCTCCCATCCATTGTCACACTGTTGTCACACCCTACGGATTCCGGATACTATCCGAGATGCCGGCTTGTCCCCATGACTCACGGGATGCTGAGCGCCCCACAGACCATTCAATCACGAGCCGCAATCATGACCCATCGTCTCAAGACCGAGTGTGACAAAGAGGTGTCCGCTCGTGTCACAGACTGAGACAAACATCCTTGTTTGGGCGCTGCGGCGGACATTTTTTCATTTTTCGCCTGTAAGTCACTAGTTGAACCTCCTTCTGCCATTCGACTCGCCTTCACGCGCAAGACGTCCTATCGCATCGTTACTTGTTAAATCAAGTTGATCAGGTGCTTTCAAGCCCATAACTTGGTTACCGATTAATTTCAACAACCTATTGTCATCGCTTTGCAGAAGCGCAGCTTCCCTCCAGTCCTCTCTTTCACCGGAGGGTCACAACTAGAGGAAGGGAGGGCTCTATACTGACCTTTGCTTTTATTTCACTCTCTCGTCTCGCCCTCATTTCTATGCTGCAATCGGGAGGAGTGAGTCATGGGCAGGCGCAACAGAGCACCGGAATGGTATGTATGGGTGTCGGGGTTGGCCAAGGCAAGAAGGCACGATCGTCGTGATCAGGCCTTTGGTAGGGTGACAAAACGCCGTTACCGCCACGACTTGGCCGTGTGATGTTGTCAAAAGTCGGCGTGTGCATGCATCGTGTAGGTACGTTGTCAGCATCGCGTACACGACATGGCACTGCATGTGGGGGTAGTTTGTCTGGAAAGCCTATCTTACGCGTTCCTAACTCTCAAATGTCTTCTATTCTTCTTTTACAGATGGGTCCCTTCTACGACCAACTACTGGGAATGACTTTTCCAACTGCGCAGACGGCGACACAATATTGTAGGAATCTATGTCGAGAGTTTGGGTTCACTGTCAAGCAGGAAACCAGCTCCAACAAGGTAACTATTTGCATTGTCAGACTCACGGACACCTTGGATTTTTGAGTGTCTGTTTCTACGCCCTCTCAATGCATTGTATTGGCATTCCATGGCCTTTCACCACCAGCTATCAATTCATCAGTATGTACACCGAAACACGTACCTCAGAAGGCCTATTTCGCTCGACTAAAGTGAGACACCTGTATCACCACCCACTCTTGGTCTCTAGATCCATTTCGAAACTCCGCCAGTTGATCGAGACGAATGGGATCACAATAGCGGGAAATTTGGCTGAATTGCAGCGGGCCGAAGTGGCCTAGTATACGGACTCACTGTGTTACCGCTAACCAGTTATCCATGATGGTGGGAACATCAATGTCTCTGGCTCTCAGAAATAATCTGCAAACCTTGTCCTGAGCGCCATCAAACGCCTCCGCCACTCAAAAATAGAATGAAACCAACGGACACTCAAAATTTCTTGGATGGCCACATGGAGTCACAAAATGTCACACGTTGTTGCTAATAGTCTTTTTTGTGTAGAACGTCTACCTCTACTGTTCCCGAGAAGGCCTTCCGGATAGCGCAAAATACAACCGACAAGCCAAACGGAAACGATCGAGCAACCGCTGCGATTGTAAATGGCGAATCGTGCTGTTTGAGAATGACCAAGGTCTTTGGGAGTTCCGAAAATCCAACAATTCCCTTGCTTCCGAACACAATCACGAGTTACAGGCACCGGAATCCATTCCAAGGCCCTGGCCGCCTGCAGTGGTGCAACGAATCGCGTTCTACGCCTCCAAATCACTCGGCACAACCGAGATACGGCAAATCATTCAAAGTGAATTCCCAAACATTACCTGGGATGAGCGACGGTTCTACAATCGTTTGTCCGACGAACGCAAAAAACTAAAGAATCGCGACACTGAGGGCAGGGTATGTCAAGTCATGTTCACGGCTGCTCGAATAGCCTCTATAAGCTCAGAACACAACGCGTTTCAACGTGCCATGTCTCGACTCGAATCGCTATTGGCAGAACTTTGCGAAACCCAAGGCATTGACACTGATGCCGTACCATATCCCACATTAACAAACACCATCACACAACACTCCTCACCCACCCGTGAAGGTGACAGCGAAGCAACCAAGTCTCAAAAGGACAAAAGAGGTGCATATTCCGTGACATCTCCATCGCCGTCGAACACTCTTCTCGACTCAGAAGGGAGGCCAATGGCAGATATTCGCCGCGAGATCAGCACGCAATACATCTCTGCGGCTGAAATGGCCCTGACGTACCCTTCCACCAGTATCCTGATACGTACAAACACCAGTCAGAAAGGCAGACCTTCAGGATCGACTACAAGGTCAGACAGTGCTGTATCTGCCGTTTCCAGACATGCTCATCAACATCAACATCAACAACACCAAGAAGAAGAACAACAGCAACAACAACAACAGACTTCCCAGCCATCACAAAAAAGGTCGCTGAGCAGCATGCACATGTTTCCTGGTGCTCAAAGTTTTCCGGCCATGATATCTTCCATGTCCACACCGACATCGGCGACGGGAGGCGGCAATCCGCAATCACAGTTTTACGCTCCGAACGTCCTCCCAAACGCACTCGTTGGCTATCCAGACCCCGTACAGCAAGACTTTACTGGCTATGGGTCTATCACACAAAACCCATACGGACATAATCATTGGGTGCTGCCGCCAAATATGCCGACACAACGTTTACCTTACTTCCCCGAAGCGCCAGGACCTTCAGATACCCAATCCGCTCAACCTGGCCATGCTCCGCAACTGTCTCCGCAACAAGCTCCACCAACCCCCAATCGGCGGAGCCGGACTTCACAAGGATCAATGAGTTCACAATCAAGCCATCCTCCGCCGCAATGTCCGCAACATCACCCACATCCTCCCCCCTCACCGTCGCAACAAGCTCATCATATGCCAGTTCTGCCAGAATACTCCAATTCATCCGCTCGTCATCACCCTGCTCCACCTCCACCACAACACCCTCTCGGGCCGTACAATCCAAACGACGTCCATGCAACCGCAACGCAGCTCACTGCTGGACAGCTAGATCCACAGCGTGGCACACATGGCAACACAGGAATGATGGCATATTACCGGCAATTTGGTCAGCCTGAGGACGACGCTGGAATCGAGCCTGACACTGAAGGCGGTCACTAGCGCGCATTGACGCAGCTAATGTTTCACACCATCATGCCCTCATTCTCTTTTTATCCAACTCCACATCCAAAATTACGCGTTAATAATTCCTCTTATTCTATTCGCTTCGTCTCCGCCTTCTTACTGTCATACTCGCGCCGTCATCCTCTTTCATCGCGCTGGAGATCTCCCCATACACTTTTGTGACATATCTGTGCACCATTTGTACGAGTTTTTATTGTAGTTGTCTAATACTAATGAATATGTTCGGTATAAAGTCCAGTCTAGACATATTGCGAGATCCATCGGAAGCCTTCTCCATACCCTTGTCTCATGACGACGGACACCATAAAGACTTCGATCGCGCGTACATTTTCAAGAGGCACCTTGCCCTAAGACCGGGCTTGAACAACGCGCACAATTTTCAGTGATTCACATCCTTACCTTTCCAGTCGTTTGATACAGACCAAGCGCTTGACGAAGGTAATCCTCACTGACCGCTCCAGGAGCATCGATTTTGTTACCTAGGATCAGGAACGGTACCTTGGACAATTGCTCGATCCCTAACAAGGCCTAAACGCACGGTGAGCCAAATTTTCTGTACCCATCACTTACATCCAGCTCCGTCTTGGTCTCGGCGAAACGGGCATGGTCTGCTGCGTCTACGAGAAAGACGACACCGGATACCTCGGGAAAGTAATCCTGCCATAATCGGCGGGCCTGAAGATGTCCACCGAGATCATAGGTGGTAAATCGCACGTTTCCGATCGAGAGTTCTTCGGACGCTGCGCATAGTCAGAGCTTATACAAGAGCCTCGAGAGTACTCACTGGGATGAAGGGTTGGCTGCAATGTTGCCAGTCGATCATTCTTGAGCATGTGTAGCAATGTCGTCTTGCCAGCATTGTCCAAGCCAAGGAACAAGATCTTTGCATTCTTGTTCACAAGACCTTAATCTATGGTCAGCATATACTATCTCATCAGCGCATATACTCACCAAAGGATGCCAAAACATCCCAGAACCAGTTGATGATGAACATAAGCAAAGGAAATTGATCGTCTCTCTATCTATGGACTTGTTTAGGATAGTGAACGATCCAGGGCAGACGCTAGACAGGCAGAAGCTAGCTGCGCTTGATGCATCGACACTGCGCACCTTGCTGCATGACTCTTTGGACAGTAAAGAGTACAGAGAAGCGAGTGAACGGTGTTGCAGCGATCAGCGAGATAGGGTCAATGCGCGGCCCATATGCGACATTACGGGGCAGGTTGTGCGGATACGGCGTCTCAGCAAGAAGCAAGTACCATGTTAAACCGAGATTGCTGACGACTGATGGCTATAGACTCTTCTTTTTAGATCTTGAGCTCGAGACGCCAGAGAAGACAGACGAGCAAGAGGACATGTCTGTGGACGAGGCGCAACCTCCTCGAGACAAGGCGCTGATCCAGCCTGCGATATTTCGATATCCTGAACTCTCTGTGGAAGCCCTTTCACTTTATTATCATTCTATACGCAAAGGCGATATCGTCACGGTCGCTGGGTTTCTAGAGTTGGAAACTTGGAGGCGAGGAAGCGCAACTGAAACGCAGGCCGATCCATTGAAAGAGCATATGACCTCAAGATCGTTTCTGTTTCACGGTTTGCGTGCAGAAGTCGTCCGATCATGGAATAGGTCGGAAGATGGAGAATTCAAGTCTGTGCCCGGTGTGCGGACGAAACCAAAGACGATGGATGATGACAGTCAGGAATGGAAAGGTCACATCATCCGGAATGAGGAAGATGCCATGAAGCTACGGGATCAAATGTGCAAGTACTGGTTACATTATGGTAAATGCCCGAAGGGCAATCACTGCAAGTATTTCCACATTGAGAATGCCCAGCTTCTCAACATTTGTCGGCAACGATGGATTGAGGCGGTAAGTGGTATTGATTGTCGCGCCATGAGAGTGCTGATTTCCTGATTTCAAAGCGCCTCGAAGCTCGACAACTTACATCTCATGATTCAGCTGATCCGCATCCTCCATTGTCGAAAACCTCTCGCCATCATCGAGCAAGCATCTTTGCCCATTATCTCGTGAAAGCCTTTGGGGTAGAAAATCTGAATCAAGGCACTGGTGTCTTGGATATAGCCGGAGGAAAAGGGGACGTCAGCATGGAATTGTGTAAAGAATACAAGGTCAATTGTACACTGGTTGAACCCCGGGAAGACGTCTGGTTGGTCGGTCTGGGTCGAAAGAAGCGAAAAGGCAGGAGCAAACGTGAACCGGACGACGCAATGAACACCCGTTCGTCAATGGCTTCCGAATCTGTCACGGACGACGGAGAGTCACCCGTCATCCGTGTACCGGCTCAGATCTATCCCTGTGAAAACCAAAAAAATGAAGCTACCGTCGACCACATCAATTCCGTTCTGCCTCCTGCATCCCAAGGCCCACGACCCCTTCATTTTTCAACCCATGATTCGGTAGGCCACCTGCTGGCGAGCCGACTCAGGACCTGCTCAGTCATGATCGGTCTACACCCAGACCAAGCAACCGATGCCATACTCGACCACGCACTCATCAATAACAAGTCATTTGCGATCGTCCCATGTTGTGTTTTTAAGCGCGAGATCCAGCGCGAATGGATCGTGGATGGGATCCGAAAGGAAGTATCCACCTATCAAGATTTGATACAGTATCTATGTGCCAAAACGCTGAGCGTTCCGCATCGCCACGTCAAACTGGAATGGCTCGATTTTCAGGGTCGCAATTGTGTTCTTCTCTCGGAAGCCACGAGTTCATAGACATGGTTGTGAAATACAATTGTTCTGTACATATTTTGCATCTATATAAAACACATATTCATTCCAACCCGTCCATGGCCTCAATAGTTGCAATGATGCGTCGAAGCATACCCAAATACACATCACGGTATTCTACACCCTCTTGTACATTGGACAGGATATAAATGACGGCCGCCAGGAAATCGGAGGCTTCCTTGCGCATGGCTTCATCTCCCTTGAAGAGCAGACATTGTCGATGAAAGACCTGACAGGCAAAAAAGATGGCTCGGAAATTGAGGTGACAGGTGTGATGGCGAACGAGGTGCATGGCTAAATGTCGTATCTGGTGAGCCGAGTCCCTGCAGATGTCGAGTAGCTCTGAGGATGCGGGCGTTTGGGTGTCGGCGTCCACGGGAAGAAAAGGACGGAGGAGGACAATGCGATTCATGTGGAAATATTTGTGTAGGAGGAGACGGGTCAAAATCAAGGTTTGCGGGTAGTTTGCGGGAAGTTGGAATTCGGTCATGGTAGCCTCCGAGAAACCGATGCGTTCCTCGTGGTTGATATCGGTATTTTCCCCTCCGTATTCCTCTTGTGGACGAAGCCTAAAGTACTCCGGTAAGCTGGCTTTCCATTTGACCAATTCTTCCATCATTTCCGCGAATTGGCCGCTGGCAACCACATGTTCCAGATTGCGACTTCGCTCCGCATAGAGAATCTCCATGATGCGTTGGAGCATGTTGGTGAGTTTCATTATGTATAGGAAACCGTTGACGACAACCGCGCGGACTGGATCAGGACACTTCTCGGGTTGTATCAAAGAATCATGCAGGGACTGCATCGACAAGTCGTTGACGGCACTCCAATGATTCGTACCGAGCGCCGGCCACATGGCCCAGTGGAAAGCCGCGTAAAAGTCAAGAAAGAGAACCTTGTACTTTGTAAGCTGCACTTCTTGTTGATCTGCACTCGGGCCGGGTGATCCTGTCCGTTTGTCGCTGACTGTCGTCTTGACAATGTCCGAGCCTAGCGCATGCGACAGAGATTGCATACCGAACGTCGCAATTTCTTCACCGTCTTCGGAAACGAACCATCCCAGATCACCGGCCATGCGAATGGCAATGCCGAGATACAAATACGCAATATTAGTTCGCCCTCGGAAACTTTCATAATAGTGCAAGTGGATTAGGCTTTGAATGACCGCCAGGCTGGGTTCATCAAAACATTCTTGTAAGAGTAAGCGAGATTGAGCGAGCAGATGTTGCTCCATGGCTTCCACAGCATTGGCATCAAGCAGGTTATGCAGCCCATTCGAGAAACCGTGGAAGAGGTAGGATTGGCGGAAGATAAAGGTACACATGGAATATTTGAGCAAGAGGGAGGCGGGCGGTCGATTGGATAGCATTGCTTGAACGGCAGAGTCGCCCTTTTGCTGTGTCGCGCGTTCAAACTCCATGAGATCATGTGTTTCATGGCAATGCTTGAGATAAAAAGAGCGTCGCTCTAATATGGGTGTACGATGTTGTGAGCAACACCTGTATTCGAAATAGTTGTTGATAATAGAGAGCATTAATGTTTGAATATGAGATGCGGAAAGCTGAATAGTGGAAGATGTCGAAGGATGAAAGGGCAGGTATTCCAGGAGAAGCAGAGAATCTCTCCCGAAAGCCTCACCAGGTTGTCGGTTGACAGTTAACCTGAACGACGTGGATGATTCTGCATTTTTGTCGCTGTCTTCGTTGTCCTTCGCGATTGCCGGCGCGGTAAAAGCTCGATTAAGGGTTGCGTTTATAGCTTCATTGTCGTCCTCGTTATCCTCTTGGCCTGATGATTTAGCGAAATCTTGAAGGAACCGCAAAAGTTCCTCCATCGTCCGTGCAGGCGTACGTAGTGACAGCCCGCGCTCTGTCGATGCGAGAGTCCACAAATCAGGCCCAAATTCATCCAGCGAGATTGGTATTGATGATTTCGGAACAAATTGAGCGGGTAGCGGGACCGATTTTACTCGTCTCCTCTTCCAAAGCTGCCCTGGAGAGGAGGCTCGAGTGCGAGAACCCGGTGGAGGTATGGTTTCTATAGGCATTGGTGTTGACTCCTGACCTACCTCGTCGGATCGGTAGGCGGACTGTTGTTCGAGATATTGAATGGTGGAGTCGAGCTGATGTAACGAGGTTGAAAGTTCCAACGGATTTGTCACTTTATCAATCGCTGGTTCGGGTATAGGCTTTGGCGTGCCGTCTTCTGATGAGGTCGGGCATTCTGATTGCTGTGACGATATATCTGCTAGCTTCTGACGAAGAGCTTCCACGGTCTTTGTAAGCCGCATCATGTGAGAATACATGGTGTCCATGCTCGGTAAAACTGAAGGATAGATACACTATCACGCGTTACAAGAGTTTGTCTGCACAATAGTCTATGCTTACGTCGTGTCCTCCTCGTTGACACCGGTTGCACTTTGGCTTCGTACGACTGCAGCTATGATGCACCTTCAGTCTACCAAACGTAACACCCCTTCAATCTTGTCATGCGCACTCTTACCGAGCTTTCTTTTCTCTGCATCGTAGACAGGACATTTCTCTTCGTGGCAAGTCATCATCGTCGATTTCGCTCACCATTCCTTGCAGTAAGGCGTCTATATGGTGCTGAGAGCGTGGTCCGACTATTGAATAGCACAAGTGATCGGAATCAACCCCAATTCGGGGAACCTTAAATGCGCAGACAAGTGTGCAAAGAAAAGAGTGGAATCCAATGGATAATGAATGGTGCAGATATACCCCATGCCCATGTCTAATTGCATCCTGGTGGGGTTTAGACAACTCTTTGAGGAAAGCAGCTCAATGGACAACGTTGTTACAATCGCTATTCATTGTTCATCATAGAGGTCAAATGTGTCGTGAGGATAGTAGATGCTGCTAGAAATGGAGAGTTGCTGGTCAATGTACTAAACTGCGAGCGAACCGCTTGCCGAAACCTGCATTCTGTCTGGAAATTGCCATTGTTTATGTGTTCCATTGGGGTACTGGTTGAGGGGTGTAATCCAGAAGCCGACTTGGACTCTTGTCTCAGATCGGAGGGAATTTACCGGACAACTCTACTGTCTCATGAACCTCGTTACCAGACGCGAACATGGGCTGATCTAGGTCGGCGGGATAAAGGGTCAAAAAGACGCGCATCTTCCAAGATCAAATAGCACAAAGAGGTTGATAGGTGGCCTATCCGTCTATAATTAGTGATTACATTTACAATGGGTATGTGTTGAATATGCACAATGTAAGATGCCAAGAGTGTGAGCCAACATTGCAGTTGAGGCAAGTGGCAATTGGGATAAGAGTGAATATTGTGTTTATCCCAGTACAGCCTTGATGATATCGAGCGGTGCGCTGACAAAGAGCGTTGTAGGGTAGACCCGAGCGCCCCATTTCGGATGCAAGAGTACATGACAGCAGCCGGTTGCTTGAACTTCGTACTTTAGCAGAGCGGTGGTTCCTTGTACGTCAGGATATGGTGCGGCTGAATTCTCTGTGTACAACTAGGAGATCTTCGGTGAGCTTCGTGTCATTTATGGGATAGCTAGAGATACATACTGGATATCCCGATGCTGGATCCGTCAGATCAGCCCAGAAACCAAGCGCACGAAATCTCTCGACGCAGGAACGTCCCCAGGTAACAAACTAAAAGAAATGGGTGGGTCTCTACACACCATCGACAGCAGCATTTCATCACCACTTACGTTCTCGAGTTTCACATCGCGCTCCTCATCGACAGCCTCACCAATTCCAACCATTTCTTCCACGCATTCTTGCATCACCGGCACCACGCACAACTCATCCACTACCCGCTTGGGTAGTTCGGGAAAGGTATACTTGAGCTCTCGCAATATGCGAGGCGTGGGCTTGTGGATGGAGTATTCAAAGGTCAGATGCGGCGCCGGATGAGTGAATTTGGGTGCCTGCAAGGTGGTCTTGTTGATGTGTTTCGACGCACGATTGGTCGGTAATGTGTCCTTGGTGGACATGGTAGACATGGTAGACATGATATAAAGCTGATGCAGACAAGCTGTTCAAAGGAAAAAGGAGCGAGAGAGCACGAAAGGAACGTTTGACAGGAGTTGAGGGCCCAAAAAATTGATGGTGCGAGCCAAAAATGGAACAAATTCATTTCCTATTGTCTTCTGGTGGAATGAGATTGAGGCAAAGTGTAAGGTGACGATGAGTACATGGATCCAAGTCGTGATCTGGCTGGGTCAACGAATGGTTTCGATTCTCTTTTCATCATTTCCTCCAAGTTGATCGTATGCCATTGGCCATGTGGCATTATCGGCTCTCCGTTGCTGGCTGCATTAGGAAGGCAGAGGAGGATGATTATGGTACAAACTATCTCGCCATTGCCCAAGCCTTGACATGTGCATGCCAATCCAGTCATTGATGCCTTGTTCCCAAAAGTCGAGACGCGCAAACGAGATCTGCCTCTTTATCGCCTGTTAATGGTCATAAATTTTGAAGTGACTACAAGGCGTTGTTCGCTGAGATGGCGTTGTTTCATCTGACCCAGCGTACGAGGAAAACGGTTTCATCCTTCCATTGGTAGCACTCTTTTGCCGTCTAGGCGATGTCCATGGTTCGCGGTTGACATGCTTGGATTCTCAGCGAAACACGGCTTCTAATTCGCCGGGACGGTGGGTGCAATTGCCAGAATTCTTGGCAATCCTGACGTTACTGACTTGGAAAGTGTGATTACAAGAGATTACGTTACCAAAGGCCTTCTTCAAGTCCTCAAGCGACTCATATGATCCAAGCAATGTTCGCAACAAGTACGCTGTTGACACAGCTATTGGGCACGACTTACATTGATGAAAATGAAGATAAACTTTGTGGCATCAAAAAGCAATATGGATTGCATGGGCAATTATCTCCGTGCGTGATCGGACGGTTCATGTCTAGATTGGGAATGGATGGATCAAAGTAAGTCGGTATACAACTGGCAGATAGGAGCAAGCAGCAAAAATGCGGAGTCGTATAGAATATAGACGTAGACCGTCCTGCAAGAGATAGCTTTCGGCGTTGTTCAATAAACACACATATCGCGTTTTCGGTATTTTGCATGACATTGCCGCTGAATCCCCAAAGTCTAACACGTTCAGCGTACATGTTGATTTCCAATATAGCTTTCACAGCAGAACAAAATGTATTCAGAAAAATTACACTGTAACAAAACATTCTTACATATGTTTGAGAATACATCAATTCATCATCCAGATTACACAGGACAAATCGAGCTGTAGTGACTTGACACTACTATCGGTCATGATGAGTACAGAGTCCATATAATCGGCATCATCTTTCGAGTAAGCATCCTCATATCCAAGTTCTGTACAAACTGTAACCGGATGGTGCGCGCTTCGAATGGTGTTATAGCGCGAAATGGTGAGCGACGAGCCTACTGGTGCTGGCACGGAGTGTCGAAGTATCGTGTGAAGTTTGGCATCAATCGCGGGAGAGCTGCAACAATTGGAAGCAAACAAGTGATATTTGACTTTGTAAAGAGGGGAGGACCGTGATGTTGATGGCGTAACAGGGATACCAGCGCGGCCATGGATGGTCTTCGGCGTACTGGGGCACTGAGATTGGCTTGGTTGATCCTGAACAGGTGCTTCTGAGAAGACATCCTTCACGTCGGCGCCATCTTCATCGAGATTTCGAATCGGCTTAACAAAATCTGCAACGCTTCGTTGCAGCTGAAATGAGCAGCTATAACAGTCGGTACCCTTTGTTGGTGCGGTGACTGGTACGACCCCCAATCCTTGAACGCATCCAAAGTTTTGAATGGCCCCGGGGGCAATAGCATTCACCTTGGCTCGAACACGGTATATCATACCCGCAAAAGCAAGAGTCTCTGAGAAGAATGTCGCATTGTAGGGTGCTTCTGATACTTCTTGAGTGAGATAGAGAGTGACTGGGAAAGCGCAGCGAAATTTGGGGAATTCTCTCGGACTAATAACCGCTTTAGGTGGAAGGATTTTGGTCACGACGACTTTTGCGTTCGAGAGCTTGTCACTTGTCTCATCGAATGGATTCTCGTCCATCTTCTCTTGGACAATCTCCTCATCTTCGCTGTCGGAGTCCTCGTGAGTTTCCAGCTTTCTGATTTCGGCTATCACGAAATTGTCCATGCGGCGCGCCTGATCAAGAGCGTGTTGAAAAACTGTACAATCAACAAGCCCGTCTTGTTGGACTATGCGAAGCTGCTCGGAACTCATGTGAGTGTAGACGATTCCGCTGTTCAAGAACGAGATGCACTGCTCGACCGGCGATAGTCTCTTATTCGTTCGTTTCCGTGTAGCGCCATTACTGCTCACATCCGATTCACTACTGGCATCCAGCTTCTGATCAACATCCGCCGAATCTTCTGTGTTTGATTCGAATGCAGTGCGCTCGGTGTTCTCAACCGATTTGAGCACCTCAGAGTGCTTAGGAGTTGGCGTTCGACCAGCGGTGCAGGTGTGCTTGCGCTTTTTTGGCGTTACAGAAGGAGATTGTTGATTGTAAGTGTGTGATGTCGATTTCGCATCTTCCGAGACAACTGACATTTTGCTAGGGCTCTTCTCACCCAATCGTTGTTGGCTATGTGTCGGTGTGTGTAGAGGCGATTTGGCAGTCTTTGCAACAAAACGAGATGGAGTTCGAGGGGAAGTGCTCGCCTTAACAGGATGATGCGACAACGAATTAGGAGTCTTGCGTTCGGGCGTTTTGGCATTATTTGCCCGCGACGCCTTTGGCGTTGTAGGAAGAGGAATTCTGGACGGAGCGTTTTCCTTGGCTTCCTCCAGGAGCACATCGCTGTGAGGTTGCTCATGATTGTCAGCGGCAAATGGAAGGAAAGTGCTTGTGCGAACGACAAGTACTTCCTCAGCCTCCGAGTCGTCCGTATGGGGTGCAGACGCGGGGTCGCTTTCGGCTCCAGTTTTCGTTTCTTGTAGCTTCCTTGTGACATCACGCAACAGCTCATATCGGCCAAATTCCTCGGGGATGATAAGGCCGTCCGAATCGAAGACTTTCATCATCCACCGAATGGGAAGCTGATGGAGGATGTCTCTTTGCTCGTATACGTAATCTCTAAGCCTTGCCAGATAATGCTCTTCAAGTATTTGATGTGGAAGTGAACCGAAAGGCAGAATATCAACTTCCCGGATATCTGTCACGTCAAAAGGTTGTATGACTTCAGCAGAAGTGAGATTGCGGATGACGACAAGGCTTAAAGCGTGAACCTCGAAAGCGTTGGCGATGTGAATGACACCAAAATAATCTGCGCGATCAAGCGTCTCCAAGAGTTGTTCGGTGTTATCAGCATAAAGCCATTTGAATACGAAGTCGATGTGGCGCTCTTGAATTGGGACGATGAGGTTGGGATAACGAGTAGCCCATAGGCCCGTACGACCACGTTTCAAGACGTTCTTGAGGTCCAGATGAAACTTGGATAAGGTACTAGTCTCTTGAATCAAAACGCGATGAAGATAAGGCGAGCGAGAGATGATGAGCTTATGCAAGTTGTAGGTCTTGTCAACAGCGTTGGGTGCGTAAGTCACCAAAAGTTCAATATCCGAGAACTCTCCAGAATCGAAACCTGTGCTCGTCAAATGCTCCGCCAAAGGCTCCAAAGCGGAGATGGCGACTGCGCTTGCCATGACGGTTGGCCGCAAAGTGAAAGAAGTGGGAGAAAACTTTGGCGTGTCAAGGTGTTAGAAAACTGCCATATTGGGGTATTGATTCGCGTGACGTAATCCATTTGCGTCGCGATCCAATTTCGCCTGTGAAAGGAAAGTTTCTGGAAATTCACTGCACGCGTTTCCAACCAGCAGCAACGTATTTCTCGGCTTTTGAGGCCATATGCTCCCGTCGAATATACATTTACAGTAGGAGCACAGTTGAATTCACTTGTATAAAGGATGAAGAGGGAAGATGCCGACGCATATTTCCACCTCGCAAGTCGTTCTGCACTGGGGACCTGTGTCTCGGCGTTGGATGGTATGGTTACCATTGTCTTTGGGTGGGCTTCAGACTGACTTTCTCTAGCTTTGGAGGTTCTTCAAGTACCTACTTGTACAGAGGACGGCATACGTGTTCTCGACATTTCATCCGATCTGCAGCCATACAAAGACTTCGTAGATATGCCGGTAAGCAAACTCGATTCTTTCGGGTACGACCTGCAAGCAGAAATGCGTCTGCTTCAAGCAGAGCTTGGACGACTTGATCTATCGTACATGTAAGCTGGGATTTGGACTACATCTGAGGGAATATTCACGAATACGTGCGCATACATTAAGACAATTGCAAAGTCTGCCTTATCTTGGCGAAGGTTTTCCACACGTAGCGGACACTAGCCGCTTGAGCGTTGCTGAAGATTACGACCTGGAAAATGGAAGTATATCAGACATGTTGTTGAACGATTTGGCCAAGAACGCCAAGTGCTATAAGGCCATAGATGGTCTGTAACTGCCATTTTGATTTACCTCCATGTAAGACTAACTGCGACTGATAGCTGGTCATTCTACACCCAACCCAAGCATTCAGGATGCGGATGATTTCCTTAGCTTGTACATTCGCTCGCCAGTTCCGGCTGACCAAGCGAGAACACCACCGATGCCCCAAGAGCACCGTGAAGTGACGCGCTCGCATAGCGTGCAGCAGAAGAACGCAGACTCATGGCCCGATGCTGCAAAAGGAGCCTCTCCTAGCTGCAATGTGTCAAAGTCGCCCAAGACCAGTAACGCATCCACCAAGAGAAAGCGGATGCCAGGAGAGATGGTTGTGGATATTGCTGTAGGAGATGTGTCAAAGGATAGCACGAACGATAGATCTTCACCATCGACTTTGGAACAATGTCAGTCAACTTTCGATAGCAAGGTGATCGAAACAAAGGAGAACCTTGTTCAGGAAAGCGTCTCAGTAGTAAAAGAGAATGCATCCCCTCGGTAGGTCAAAGCTGTCACAAACAGTAAACCTTTCTCATTTGAGATAACAGCTCGGCTGCTAGTAGTCACACTATAGGGTCAACCTATGTCGAACCAAAAAGCTTTGATCCGGAGTGTAAGTAGTATGCGCAATTGATGGTTTCAATATCCGACTTATTCCTCAATTTCTCAACAGCCATCTTGGATGACTTCAATGATTTCGTTGATCTCATTTGCTGTGCCGAGGATCTGTGGATGAGCGGCAGACATGACGTAGACAATTATCCACAAGACCTGCGAGGTCTCTTGGCCAAGACTACCACCGAAACCCCAGTGCTGACACATGCAAGCTTGCAAAAGCTTGTCACGGAGTATAAGAGATGCGCTAAGGTCAACAAACTTGCCGATGTAAATTCTACTTCCCTTCGGCGCGTGTTTAGGTGTATTGAGGAAACAATTCGTAGTGAGGATGGGCACATCTTCACCACAGCAAAAACGAAGAACATGGCGAGCTCTGAAAATCAAGCTTCCGATGCGACACCGTCTTTGGAGATTGAAAAACACGGTTTGGATGCCGTACACACTCTACTTCAGTTTCTAGTCACTGGCTATGGCCACTTGCCCAAACAGGTATAGGCATTGGCAATGTTATTGGAGTGCGAATATTAATCTGCACTATTTCCACGCAGTTGTATTCCGAGGATACACTTTCTACGGCTCTACGACTAGTCAAGTCACATCTGGATTATTATGCTACGCTCAGCGCAAAACAGGGAGAGCTGGACATTAAAGAAAGTAAAGGTTCGTTCAGAGCGGGTCGAAGATGTAGGCTTTCTCGTCTGACTCAAGTTTTATCGCAGCTAAAGGTGCCAAAGGCAAAGCAAATGCAAAACGAAAGGCTGCGGCTGTACTGATTGAACATATAATTGCGCACTTATCAGGCACTTTCACCGCTGTTCTGGACCTGTTTCTGAAAATAGCTGATATGGAGCGCTTGCCAGATGGTGTGGTCTACTCGGCATGTTTCACCGCGACGGATACCTTTTTCTTGGATTCCAACTGCGATCCATCGCTGTGGAATAGTTCGCAAAGCGCAAGCATGCGGATGCTCAAACACACGACGATTCAATTGCTGTGCAAGATTTTCGTTAACTACCCGGTACAGCGGACGTGGCTTCTGGGAGAGATCCTCGCTAATATACCGCGAGGGAACCGAGAATTCAGCTCACATTTACAGTATTTGCTCTCTGACGGTACGAGTCTGCGAATGCATTCGGCCCTACTGGTGCTTTTACTACAGAGCGCAATGGATGGGCCAACTACATCAAAAGAAAACAACGAATCGAGCACAACAGACGTCGCAAAGAAAGAGGTATCGACGAGCGCCGAGGAAAAGACTTTACCGGATGTGGACGTTAGCGACGGTGTTAAAGTGGCTTCGCAGCTATCAGCATTCGCTCTCAAATTCTTACTCAACAAATGCAGCAAAGCAGGCAAATCATCCGAGGAAAATGAATACAAGGACGTATTGACATCGTTCATGGAAGATGTTCTTCTTCTTCTTGAGAATACACCATGGCCTGTCGCTGCGATCATTGCTTTCGTTTTTGTCCGTCAACTAATGACCCATATGGATGAATCCAACTCGGACCCTGCGATCAAACTTATTGGTGTTGAATGGCTTGGAACTATCGGTGCCTATGTTTGCAAAAGCAAACATCACGCAAAGCTCAAGAAGGAGGAGTCCGCGAAGGAAGCTGGAAATGACGCATCAACGCTAAAGCCCCTTGATCTTCAACAACCTCTACGGAATGATTTTGATTCAATGCTAGCACGCATCATTAGCCAGTCTAGCAATCAGGTTGTTGCCGTCCGGATAAAGTCGCTAAAAGCACTGGGAGTCATCATAACGAATGACTCTACTATCTTGCAGCGGGTAAATATAACGACGCGGATTGTTCCTATTACGACACTGACAACCTTTTAGGGCATGGTTATAAGCGCTGTACGTGACCGAATGCAAGATGCTTCCCCAAGCGTTAGGGATTCTGCCATCGATCTCATTGCACGCTCGGCAACAGCCAAAGGAAGCATCACACCTGAATACTACGCGTTCATCGCCGAGAGAATCCTGGTAGGTCTCTTCCTTCCTTCCTTTCTTGCATGATCCTAATGCTGTTATGTTAAGGATCCCGGTGTGAACGTACGGAAGAGGGTGATGAGGTTGCTGCGTAGCATATACTCAAATGACAGCGACCTGGAGCGGCGCATTGATATAGGAATAAGGCTTCTCGGACGTATGAACGACGAGGAAGAGAATGTTCAGGTAAATGTGATCGTCACCGCTTTGAGGTCCACAATTTTAATAACGTCTTGCTTGATAGGAGCTCGCGCTTAAGCTCTCCCAGGAGCTTTGGCTTAGCGTTGACTACGATGACTACTTGAACAGCGTCAAGGACAAGGATGTTGGATTGTCCACTAGCTTCACCAAACTTGCAATCCCCAAACAGCAAGCCATTGAGGAGACTTGGAGCGTGCTGAAAGGCATCGTGTCAAAATCTGCGAAGCCTAGCGATCTCGCGTGTTTGGAGTCGGTTTTGAAGGCAAGTGCCTCACTGGAGGCGAAAAACCTATCCAAGCTGCACCTGGTCAATTGCCAATGGATCGTCGACTGCAGTCTCCACCGGCTTGCCGAGGCACAAGCCGGTGATGTCGCTGTAGCTCAACTGACTATCATTCATATGATAGCCAAGGCCAATCCACATGTATTGTCCGGAGCCAGAACTGCGTTCCTGACACCGTTCCTAGCGGATGCTTCACAGGTGAGTACGAAAACTACTCTGTTATACTTCTTTTCGTAACCTTGCCATAGGCTAAGGAGCAGAGAGTCCAATACTATGCTCTCATGACTTTTGAGCTAGCGATTCCCTTTCTCCGAAATCCAGAGCCGAAATTTTTGAATCAATTGGAACAATATTTCTTTAATCTGCTCAGTAATAGCCCCCAATCGGTAAGTTTATCAACGTCGCCTTGGATTGCATCTCAACCCATGCATGAATACAGATTCTAGCCATTGCTGTCGCAAGTCTTTGTAAATTGGTGGAAACGCAAACGCACAATCATGCCAAATTAGTCAAGTTACTAGCTACTTGCATAGGTGATTACAGCTTTCAAAATAACTTCTGGGAAGCTTGACTAAATCGGATCACCTCTCTCAGCTAAGTTACAGGCAGAACGAGACCGTGTGATGGACAACCAACAAGTAACGGGAGTGCGCAACGTCATGCGCTTGCTTATTATTGTCAGTCTCTTGATCAAGCACTTTGATTTTGAGGGACTGCGGGAACGTAAAGGTTCGTTAGCTATCCCCCTATCCAAAATATTGACGCTCTTTAAAGACATTCAAGATGATCTTGACCAAATATCCAAGGTACAGCGCCGAGTTTGGATTCAGGCGAATTATTGACCTAATCACCGACAGGGCCCAATCTCAGACAAGGTTTTCGATCTCGTCATTGCATTTGCGCAGCCAAATGTCAAGACTACCGATAAATCAGCAGACGCTTTTCGAGCAGTCGCGCTCAGGAGCCTTGGTTCGTATCCCTGTCGTGCAATTTAATTTCAATGGTTGTTCTGACCTAACATTCAGGCCACCTTTATGCCTTTAAACCTGTTCTGACCATCAAGCCGGCTAGTACAGTGGCCTTGGAAAATATTTTAAAGGAAGGCTCGAAACCCTTGCGGTGTCAAGTTATGCGAATATTTGCGGATTTTCTGGAGCACGAATTAGGCGCCCATCGTGCCAACGGAAAAGGTACACAAGCAGGTCTAATTCTTTGATATCGTGTTCAGTTGCTGATTCCATATCTGCAGGCGACCATTTTGAAACACTTGCGGGTGTCTCGGACGAGCAAACCAATGCCAGGTTAGTTTGTCTTTATAGGTTTGAAAGGTTTTCATTCTCATATCAGTCATGAAACAGCATAAGCACGTCACTCATGCAAAGATTCCGACCGGCAATTGTGGATGGAACTCTCGACGTCGATAGAGAATTGAGCGCCTGTGCTTTTGAGGTGTTGTGCCAAATGGCACGACACGGTTTAGACAGTCCTTCAAACGTATGTATCAATCTTTCTACCTGACCTGATCTGCTTATCACCTTTGCTCATAGGTTATGCCCGCAATTGTGGCAATGGAGACCTCTCCTTCTCGAGATATAAGAGAGAAAGCTTGCAAAATCCATACATTCATATATGAGAAGTACAAGTCTTTACTGGGCTCCAAAAACGTGGAGTCTTTGCTATGCGCGTTTGATTACCAGCAAAAGTTGATCAGCGCTCGTCTCATTCAAGGTAAGTGACATAGTCTATCGAATTGCCTGTCAATGATGACCGTCACCAGGATACATTCAAGAAAGCCAGGGACGGCAATTTATCTCACTTTTGGACCACATGTATAAAGTCTTGCGGTCAAATCGACGCGTAAGGAATACATTCCTGTCCGGTTTGTTCAAGAAGTTCGATATCGATGTCAACAACGTCGCCGATAATGAGGTGAGGCATCAAATCAGTGCTAAATGGTATGGCGGCTAATTCTATGATCGATGCTCAATATAGCTTGACCTGCAACTACTCTGCTTTCTCTCAGACAATCTGCTACTGTTCGACTATAAAGTGGTTGACGAGGTACATTATTGCATATACCAGGCTGATAGGATCCTATCGACTTCAGGAGAAAATCTCAGATCGTTGATCGACGATAGTGATCTGAGTAACGAGGTCGAGGGTAAGTCGAATACACTCTTCTTTGGCGCGGCGCTCAGGCAAAATTTACAGGTGATGACTACGATATACCCAACTTGGCAAGAGCAGCAGCCGCCATGAACATATTACAGCGGCTGCGAGATCAATTACGCTCCATTTATGCGATACCAGAGATGTGAGCTATAGCTGATCAACATGTCATGTTGTTTCTCATTTCTCTTGTCATAGAAAATGCCATCAATATACCCCAGACGGCAACGACAAGGATAGAGAGAAACCCGCCAGCCGTTTGTCCAGCCGAGTGAAGATGATACCCTGGAGTCAGGCGGTTGCCTTCACAATGATAGCAAGTCCAAGCAAACGCCAATGCATCGATGCCTGTCAAGCGTATCTTGCACTCTGTGAGGAACGAGACGCTCTTGACCAGAATGAGGAATTTGTAAACTGAGCATGAAACAATGATTGTTGCTGTATCGCGTGTCTACGCACGTTCTCTCTTGACTGCTCCTATACAAACACTCACAAAGCGAGCATACAGCTGTGAGGCTGACCCTCAATTACTCAGTTGGGCGAATGTCGTAAAGAAGAAGGTCGAGATGACACACGATGTCATCACTCCGAGCCAGTTCAATCTCGTCGCAAACACATTGCATACCCAGACAGAGCAGCAGTACGTTGGAGAACATCTACCACCAGTGGGTACACCTCTCCCGCCGAACTGGCACCTCGCATATTTCCCACCTCGCATCCTCGAACACAACCTCGCTCCTGACGGCTATGAAGTCAACCATGCTCCTCCCGAGCCCTATATCCAGCGGATGTGGGCAGGCGGAGAGTTAGCATTCAGCGGTGATAATAGGCTTGCCGTTGGAGACTCTGCGAAGCTGACGACTACAGTCAAGGACATTGAGATTAAGCAAGGCAAAAGAGGCGTCAATTGTTTTGTATGGCTGAACAAGGACATTGAGAACCAACATGGCTGGTGCCTTCGAGATACACGTTGTCTTGTCTACATGAATCGGGGGAAAGCTGGTGAGCGCAAACATCTCACAGGTCAGCATGGTCGGATACATTCGCAGGACAAGAGTTAATGCCACTTCACGTCTCACGTAGCCTCCAAAATACCCGATTTCCAGCAGGTGATCCATCCCTCTGCCGTTTTGTTATTTAGATACTCTGCCTTGACGTTCAACAGCCATCTTATCCATTACGATCACGAATACGCGACGCAGGTAGAAGGACATGCTTGTAAGTCTTGCATGCACGATGCATCAGATCATTTAAAGCTCTGTCTTCCCAGCTTGCCTTGTCCATGGTCCATTAACATGTACGCTACTGCTTGACCTTCTGCGTGCAAATCTCAATCCCAAGAAGCATCACATTAGATCCTTCTCGTACCGTGCTCTGGCACCCCTTTACATGCATGAGCCCTTAACAGTATGCGGCAAGCTACATGTCAAGAAAGATGGTTCATCGCATTGTACCTATGATTTATGGGCCAAGAATAGTCAAAACGGCCTCGCCATGTCAGGCACCGCCATTGTAGAAGAGGTGTAAATTTAACCGTGGGAACCTAACCAGTTGCTGCTTGCCATGTTGTCTCGTTCTCGCTTTGCCATGCTACGGGTCAGCACGCCCATGCTGCGCATACTGACACAAAGCTCTGTACGAAGCATAAGTACTAGGTCAGAGAAGCTCTGCTATCTTGATCACCTCACAGGGGACGACGCGGGCATCTCTGTTCTTAATCTCAACCGTCCTAGCGCAAAGAATGCCATTTCCAAAAGTTTCCTTTCGCAGTTTCGTGATGCGCTTGCGGAGGTTCGCTTCAGCGGGTGCGTACTCCCCAGGCCCAACTTTCTTGCCTCTAATGCGTTTGTAGGGAGTCTCGTGTCTTGCTGCTTCGAAGTCTCGTCGACGGTGTTTTTTGCGCTGGAGCTGACTTGAAAGTGGGCATCAAATTACGGCATCTGCTTACATGAAGACAATGGTACTAATGTCTCGGCCTTTAGGAACGCGCTGGCATGTCACCCTCCGAGGTATCCCAATTTTTGTATGGTCTCCGCAATGCTTTTCGTGAGCTCGAGGTACCTTTCAGACTCGAGCAAGCAATGTTCAATGTAGCTCAATGCAATCATGTTCTTAGACAATGCCCATTCCGACCATAGCTTCTATTGACGGTGCTGCACTAGGCGGAGGATTGGAGATGGCCCTGTCCTGTGATCTAAGAATTGCCGGTGAGAAAGCGGGCCCTAGAAGAGATTAGCACAGGTTAATTCTCGGCCTTTTAGGGTCAGGTGCCAAGATTGGCTTACCAGAGACCAAGCTGGCCATCATACCAGGGTAAGAGAGATGATGCGGTCTTTCTGTGCAACCTTAAATCCCGATCCTAGTGCCGGTGGTACTCAGCGCCTCTCTCGTCTCATTGGCACGGCGAAAGCGAAGGAGCTGATCTTTACCGGAGAAGCCCTGACGGCGGAGAAAGCAGCCCATCTCGGTAAGTGATGCGCACGGTAAATCTTTGACGCTCAATGAAATCTTGCAGGCATAGTCAATCATGCGGTCTCGGGATCATCCTTTGACAAAGCGCTAGATATCGCTCAGCGCATTCTACCGCAAGGACCTATTGCAATCCGGATGGCTAAATTGGCTATTGACAAGGGCGCGCAAACAGACATGTAAGCCGCAAGATCACCGGTGATCGAGAGAGAACCCTCGACTGATCCGTGCTTGGCACAGTGATACAGGATTAGAAATTGAGCAAGCTTATTATGCACAGGTCATCCCAACAGAAGATAGAACAGAGGGATTGAAAGCGTTCAAGGAAAAGCGAAAGCCCGTGTACAAAGGCAAATAGACAATCTGTCTGTCTATAGTAGATGAGCTTCCTGGGATTATTCTGAAACTGTCTTGCCCATAAAAAACGCGCTAAAAGACACAGGGACTCGCGGATGTCACACAAATGAAGGGTTTGCGTTCCCTGGATTCTTGATCCCATATAACCTATGGCTTACAACGGGTGGGGGATGAACCGCCTAGCGCGTCCTTCGGGGCGGAACCAGTACGAGGATCATGGATCGTTATTGATGCATGCTAGTCCTATGGGCACTCAACCATCCCCAACCGCACCTCTCCCTTCATCACACTTTCGGCCTCCTCCGCGATCACCTGGCTATGGACCTCTGACACCCACTTCGCCTGCATCGCGTTACGGGCTGCCTCCTGGCTATCATACTCCGGCCAGCATTCCTCCTTTCAGTTCACCGCGCCCGCTCGGCTATCGAAAGGTATGAAAGGAACGAGAACGATGAGCGCTAAATTGATTCGTATTGTAGACTGTGCGACATATCGAACTGCAACAAGGCAATCTCGTATTTGATCATCCCGTGTCCACAAAACTACTGCAGCAAGTCCGATACAACCAAGGCGAAGAGTTTACGCACATGCGATATTCTGCCATTACCTGCGATCCAGCGCAAATGGTGGCATGCAAGTATACTGTACGACAGCAATTATGGAAACGTCGCACGGAACTCATGATTATTGTTACCGTTTGCGATGAAGAAGCTGGTTCTTTTCTAAGAACCATCAACGCTGTGATCAGTAACATTGCTCATCTATGTAACCGAAGCAAGTCGAAAACATGGGGAATGGATGGCTGGCAAAAGATTGTGGTCTGTATCGTTGCCGACGGACGCTCAAAGATCAATCCACGCGTTCTTCAAGTGCTCGGAGCTATGGGATGCTATCAAGACGGCGTCGCGAGGACACAGGTGGCCGGCAAACCCGTAGCGGGACACATGTACGAGTATACGGCCCAAGTCGCCGTTGATCCAGAGTCAAGTCGATTATACGGTGTAGACAAGGGAAGCGCCCCCATGCAGGTGTTGTTCCTCCTCAAAGAACAGAACCGCAAAAAGCTCAATTCACACCTGTGGGCTCTGCGAGGACTTGCTCCCATGCTCAATCCCAACATTTGCATCATGCTCGATGTCGGCACGAAACCCGGAGGGACGGCGCTCTATCACATGTGGAAGACGTTCGATCGCGCCTCTTATGTTGGAGCAGCCTGCGGAGAGATCGAAGTGGATTTAGGAGAGGGATGGTCAAAGTTATTGAATCCAATGACTGCAGCCCAGAATTTCGAGTTCAAAATGTCATACATCTTGGATAAGCCCTTGGAGAGCGTATTCGGTTACATCTCAGCCCTGCCGAGCAATTTCTCGGCTTATCGTTATGCTGCTCTCAAAGACACTGGTCCCGGTGAAGGTCCGCTGGCCACATACTTTAAACCCGAAGAAGGCGACATATCCGATGCCAAAGGCGTCTTTCAAGCCAATATGTATCTGGCTGAAGACCGAATCCTCGCTTTTGAACTCATCGCTAAGCGAGATGTGGGTTGGCTAACAAAGTACGTCCGGGGTGCGAAGGCGAAGATCCAAGTACCGACTTCAGCGGCTCTTTTCGTTGCGCAGCGTCGTCGATCCGTCAATGGCCGCTTCTTTGCTCAACTGTATAGCGTAGTTCACTATGGAAAGGTACTCAGTGGGGGACTCAATATTTGGCGCAAATTCCTGCTCTTCTTCTTCACCATCTACAATTTCATATGTTTGATGTACGACTGGTTCTGCCTGGTAAGAACATCGTCTTTGCAAATGTAGTCCTATGCTCATCTCGTATCACATTTCAGGCCAATTTCTACCTCACATTCTTCTTCCTCACAAACGCATCGATTCCAATTACCTACGAAACGTATACCAACGGCAAGATAGCGACGAGTCAAATTCCAGCCGGCGTGCCAGACCCATTCTTCGGGGAAGGCCAAATCATCTTTTCAGTCCTGCGTGAACTGTATATCATGCTCATCGTCATCCTTTTCATCACCTCCCTTGGCAATCGTCCTCAAGCGTCCAAGGTGTTATACCTCATCATCTTCATCCTCTTTGCAATTGTATCCATCATTGTCATATACGTACTCATCTTCATCATGTTCAAGACAATGCCCAAATCGGTCGCGGCTTGGAAAGCAGCAGTTCATATTCTATCCGCATCCCCAGCATTTCGGGACATCTTCTTCTCACTTGGTGCGACATTGATTTTGTATCTAATCATGTCATGTGTCTATGCGGACCCCTGGCACATATTCACTTGTCTCCTCCAATATCTGGCGGTTTTACCCGGATATGTGAACATTACCATGGTATACGCCTTTTGCAATGTGCACGACGTGCAATGGGGCGAGACAGCGGAGAAGCCACCTGCCCTCGGCGCAGCTGCTGTCGTCACGAACAAACAGGGCGCTCAAATTGCCACCGTAGAGGTGCCTGTTAAAAAGTCCGACATCAATGCGAATTATGAAGAGTACCTCCGGGATTTATCCCGGCCCGAAATCAAGGCGCCATCCAAACGTGACAAGGTCACCAAGCAGCAAGACTATTATAAACTGTTCCGTACCAATCTGATTCTGGGGTGGATGTTTTCGAATGCTCTGCTGATTATCGTTCTGAGCTCGAATAGCATGATGCAATGGATTGCGACCCACATTTCGCCGGTCCTTGCATCCTCAGCCCAGAGTTATAATCCATACTTGACCTTCATTCTTTGGAGTGTTCTTGGATTTGCTGTAGTACGTTCTGCTGGTAGTCTCTTCTATCTTGGCTTCAGGCTAGTGCTTGGATAGAGACACACACTCGATACCCATAGCGGAATATATTCCGCCTTTCCCCTTTCTCATTCCAACCCTTTCCACAATTTCCCGTCTTTTCTCACCGTAGAATTGAAAGTTGAACACAGCTCTATCTCTCACCTCTTTCTCTCTTGCCGTAACCATGGAGGTGAGGGAGGTGGATTTGGGTGCTTATGAATGGCACTTTTGCCAGAAGCATCCTTCTGCATCCATCGATGCATATTTTGGTGACGAGCCGAAAGACGATGCGAACACTCGCTGGTTTCCTGCTGTCGTTCCTGGCATGGTACATCTCGATTTGTTCAGGAACAAGCTGATACCCGATCCTTACAAGGAATTGAACGAGCAAAAGGTGCAATGGATTGGAGAGATCGACTGGGTTTACAAGTGTCGACTACCCAAGTTGTCGTTCCAAGAGAACGCGAGTGTAGATCTGGTCTTTGATGGCCTGGATACCTTTGCTGACGTCTATCTGAACGGGCGTCACTTGGGTTCGACCGACAACATGTATATTGCACATCGTTACCGACTTGCGTCCGCCGACCTCGCCGGGGAAACCAATCTTCTCTTGATTCTTTTCCGGTCGGCCCTTAAGGAAGGACAAGCCTTGGAGAAGAAGTACGGCAAACGCGAGCTATGGAACGGAGACTCGAGCCGACTGTACGTCAGGAAAGCCGGGTATCACTACGGATGGGACTGGGGTCCAGTGTTGATGGCATGCGGAGTTTGGAGACCGGTGCGACTAGAGGTGTACGAGGCGCGTATTCGGGAAGTTGCTATCCCAATCACCCTTTCCGATGACTTGTCGCAAGCTCTGATCAAATTCAATATTGATATGGACTGTGATGTTAGGCAAGCAGACAAATACGATGTGAATATCAGCATTGGCGAAACAGAGAATTCAACCATATTACAAAGCCAGAGGATCAGCGTTACGAAACAAGCAACGGCGTCGACTCAGATCAAAGTGGACAAACCAAAACTCTGGTATCCGAGAACACACGGTAACCCTCATCTATACACTGTCAAGATAGATCTTCTCAAGGGCGAACAACTCCTTGAGCGAAGGCATAAAACCATTGGTTTCCGGAAACTGAGAATCGTGCAAAGACCATTGGAGGAGGATCCAGGCACTACCTTTTACTTTGAAGTCAACAACTTGCCTATCTTTTGTGGTGGAACAAACTGGATTCCGGTCTGTAGGCTGTTCCTCGACGCATGCTATCCCGGAGACTGACAGACGTTGTTGTTTAGGCTGACAATTTCGTACCGCGATTGACGGATGAGGATTATCGCCAATGGATCCAAAGTGCCGTAGACAGTAATCAGAACATGCTCCGCGTTTGGGGAGGCGGCATCTACGAGCAAGATATCTTTTATGATACATGCGACAAGATGGGTATCTTGGTCTGGCAAGATTTTATGTTCGCCTGTGGTAAGGATCAGTATGTTTATGATCTGAAGCGGCTTGTATTGATCAACGCTAGGCCTGTATCCCGCTCACGATGCTTTCTGCAAGAACATCGAAACTGAACTTTCTCATGTCATCAAACACCTGCGCCATCACCCTTGCATCGCCCTCTGGTGTGGTAACAATGAAGACTATGCGATTGGCGAGGAATATCACGATCCTAATGACAAAGGACCTTGGGACGATACCCCTTTTCCGGCTCGCAAGATATACGAGTTAATCATGCCCGACATGGTGAAACAGCTTGATCCGACAGGCGCTCCCTACTGGCCCGGCTCACCCTACGGAGGAGTGGGTGGTGCTGATCGCACCGTGGGCGACATTCATCAATGGAATGTTTGGCACGGAATCCAAGACAAGTATCAGAATTACTCCAAGCTTGCCGGCAGATTTGTCAGTGAATTCGGTATGGAGGCCATGCCTACGTTAAGCACTATGCTCAGTATGTGGAATACCGGCACAAGTCCAGTAGATCAATACGCGCAAAGCCGTGTTTCGGATTGGCACAATAAGGCCACCGGTTTCGAGGCCCGCATCGGCAAGTACATTATGGAGAACATCCAGTTTCCAGCCGCTGGTGATTTACCTGCTTGGGTATACTGCACGCAATTCATCCAAGCTGAAGCTATTCGCTATGCTATCTCTGGCTGGCGGCGCAATTTCGGTGGTCCGGGTCACGAAAAGACATCGGGAGCATTGATCTGGCAATTGAATGATTGCTGGCCGGTAACGAGCTGGGCGATTGCCGATTACTACAAAAAACCAAAGGCTGCATGGTATGTCGCCAAGCGAGAATTTGCGCCAATAGCAGCGGGAATATCGTTTGTCGATGGAAGCGACAACACCAAGGTCTCGGTTTGGGGCGCTTCGTCGAAGCTTGAAAACGTCCATGTCAATATTTTTGTTCGAGCTTATCGTATCAAAGATGGCCACCATGTCTTCGAGCACACCGAAGAAGGCGTCCTTCTAGCCAATCAATCTACCGAACTCCTCCAAGTTGATCTTTGTAAAGGCGTCCGCGACGATTTACGGGAAAGCGACGTTGTCTTGTGCGCACAGTTCTATGCAGGCGACCAATGCGTGGCCCAGAGCACTTTGTGGCCCGAGCCATTCAAATATATTCATTTGCCTGATCCTGTCTTGCACATACAGTACGACATTAACTCCATCACGCTCAAGGTATCAAATCCGGTCAAGGGATTATGGTTAGAAGGTAACGCTGACATGGCATTTGATGACAATTTCGTGGATGTTTTGCCCGGATGCGCAAAAACGATACGAGTTCGGAATTGGAAGGGAGAGAAGCTGGCCGCTCGTTGGTTGGGTTATAATCGGCTAGAATCGAGGTAAAACTGACATTGCGTTCCATTGTTTTTAGCTCAATTTGGGCACCCTGTGTAGCGGAATGCAATGTATTCTCCATATTTACACCATGAGAGTGTATCAATAATCTCACAAGTGCAACTTAGATGATTGTTGGTTTGGCATAGGCCGTCACGATATTGTCATCATCCGGGTAGCTGGGCGGTACTTGTTCAGTCCCCCCAATCACCAGCGACATGTGTCATCCACAGCTCCAGTGTCCCACCGTGCATGATGTCGGTATGCTTGAACCAATTGGCCGTCAACTCCGGCCCATTAAGCCGTGCTCTTGACACGAACATATTCTCAGGCGAAAGGTTGTGTGCTTTGATTTCAAACACTTTCTTCTCATCATCTTGGTCCAGTCGTATAGATGCATACTTCCATTGAGGCGACCCAATGAGATATACATCTTGGCCAGCTACGGGGTAGATCCCTATCGTGGTAAAGTATACCAAGAAGCCATCGCACCAGCATCATCGTTCCCTTGGCATCCAATGAGAATGATGCTTTGACGTGAAGTACCATGGCTTACCTGGGATCCCATTAGCTGTGCTGTTGAACCACTTATCAATGATTTGCCTCGTTCGCATGGCAGTGCGATCAGGTCTGATAATGAAAGAAGAATGATTAGCTCCAAACCTCCGGCAAATCAGAAAAGATGTTACCTTCCGATGTAATTATAGAGATAGGGTATTAGGAAGGAAGGCTCATTACCAGCATCATATAGCCCTTCTTCAAAGAATGTATCAAGTCGACGTAGGAAGTCTTGTTTGCCTCCAGAGAGCTTAATGAGCTTTTCCATGTTTTGCGGCGTATAAAAGCTGAAAAGCAAGGTTTTGCAAAGCGTACTCTCTAATTTGTCTAGACAATACCTATAAGTCCACGAACTGGCTTCGTAGAATTCATCGATCCAGTAAAAGCATTTATCCCTTTGGAAATTGACTACGGATGCATGTTTCAGTGCAAGCAAGCTGAGCATTCACGACGGAAAACCTACTTGGTGAGCAAACGGTGGGATCCGCCCAGGTGCCGGTTGCAAAGTTGCCCGAATCATCCTTGGGTATCACAAATCCGGAGGTGCCCAGACTTTCTGTTTCCTTGTTCCATAGATTGGCCCAGTTCCCGGACCGAGCAATGTATTTTCCGTACTCGATCTCCTTACTCAGCCCTTTCGCCACCATGGCAACCGAAAAGTCATTGTAAGCATACTCCACAGTTCTGGCTCCACTTCGATGGTATACTGGCCGAGCTGAGTAATCCACTGGAATATAACCGTACTGCTTCCACTTGCTCAACTCTCCGCGACCATGGTATAGAAACTCGGGCGGTGAAATTTCCGCGTCTTTCACCAAGACATTGTACGCCGCTTCCCAATCAATGCCTGGTAACTGCTTGACAAAAGCATCGGCAATCATTGTCTCGGCATTTGACCCTGCTTGCGTTATACCGTTCCAACCTGCGATTCGCCCATCTGGAAGCCATCCGTCTGTCTCTCCAAAATGAATGAAGGAGCGGATGATCTCGCTTTGCTCTTTAGGCTTGATTAAGGTGTAAAGTGGGTGAATTATAGAACGTGTCAATCGATCGCGCTCAATTTCCCCTTACGAAGCACTTACAAGTACGGAACGTGTCCCAAAGGCAATCTAACGTTACATTGTCAGTGTCAACCATTCGCGCATAGGGAAAATACTTACAGAAATCGTTCCAGTAAGCGTCTTCCGTGGTATGCCGACCATTCTCGCCAGTCTTATTGACAGGCATGATCATTGTGCGATATAGACTGGAGTAGAAGATGGTCTTTTGATCATGATCAAGGCCTAGTGTGGTACTGACAGAGCGACTGCTATTCCGTTCATTGACGCTACCAATACCGCCGCTGACATGAAAACTACTTAATGCCTTTGTCCATTGTCGACGGTTGCTATCGGCGACTTCGTCAAATGTTGCATGCAAGACCTCTTTTTCGAGGTTCATACAAGCCTTTTCCTTCGAGACAAGCGATAAGCCAACGCGGGCTTCAATAATATCGTCGCTGGTATTCAAAGGCACCTTCAGGACAACTCCAAGTTCTCCCCCTAAGATTGATGAGTTCTCTTCGTACCAAGAGCTGTAATACTTACAGGATCGGGTCACTTGCATTGTGTCATTTGAAACCGCATCGTCTGTCCAGATGCTGTGATTCGCGACACCCACATTCAGTCCTGCACAAAAGTACACATCGAAGCGAGCATGTGGGGCTGAGGCGAGCCCAAGACCGCCTGACCAGGAGTCTTGCGACAACCTAATCAGTCATCGATTGATATTGCGTTCACCAATGCCTACCTTTATACTGTCCGCGACCGGTCACTCTATTGCTGGGCTCTATCGCAATTTCCCCGCCATAATAGTTGTCGCGGTCACCAACATGCCGAAGATCGAATAATACATTCAGGTACCGATCCGATGGTGCAAGTTTTGCGAATGCCTCCGGTTGAATCTGATAACGATGGACAGCGCCGCGAGCCGTAGCGGTGTATTCGATCTGCACGCCCCAATCTGAAAGCACAACACCAAATTGTCCAACCTGAGCGCTGACATTGGAAAATGAAGACGTCGGCATGTTGCGCGTATCAATATTGACTTGTCCGAGGATAGGCATGACAGAAATCGTCTGGTAACTGTTTGAACCTCCGGTTCCTGACGAGTGCATGTGGGATATTCCAAAAACCTTGCCATCAGGCTTGTACCCTGATTGACTATGGGCTACAGAACTCATTGAGCATGCTTATCGCGCATGCGCTCTCATAAACTCACGTATATCAAAGCCTACTTTGGCAATAGCATGCGGCAGCGTTGGTCCAGGGAACACATGTCCTAATGACACGGTCATCAGCGCAGAATTTGTCGGATGATCATGATCTTACCTTCTCCAGCCGTTCCAATCATTGGATCCACATAATCTACAAGCGTCTTTGACCTCATTTGCTCTTGTATCAAGAATCGACCAAGAGCGCCATCCGAATTCGTTCTTCTGGACGTTCCATCACCATTCAACCACAAAAAGTGCTAAGAACAACTGAGCGGCGAGAAGCCGATATTTGTCTGCTTACCAATAGCAGTAATACAAAGATAGCCGCTATTAAGACTGCGCGTCTTGTTCGGCGCGTCCAGCCTTTGACGGCGACCATGGGAAGAAGGGAGATTGTCCAAATGATCGGGATTACCTTTGGCTAGAAACTCGGTAACACAAATTGCTTTTTCAAGAAATGAAGGCCCTGGATTTCCCCTATTGTGTATTCCAGACCATTGGGACCACGATTTCTGCTGATTTGCCGAGTGACAATATATTCACAAAGGTGATACATAAACTACGGTATCCTAGACTTTAATGACCGCGCCAGCCGTCCTTTTTTTCTCTATGATGGATGAATCTAGCGAGTTGTAATACGGCTTGCAATGTTTCCTTGCCACTCGGCAAGATCTCCTCTGGCGGCAGAATGAACCCGTAGTTGCCAGTATCTCGAAGTTCGACCGCATAGCTATATTTCACATTGCCTACTGCGTACGTCCAGTCCAGAGATCCGCCGGATGCTGGGTAAATGGTCGAACATACGGGACCGGTGGCGAACTTCTTGCCGTTCACATTTTGAAGCGCTTTGGCTGCTCCAATGGCAGCTTCAAGGATATCTTCATGATCACTTGGAAACTCCTCACAATCAGCTCCGAACGGTGTCATCCATAACTGTGCGAATGCATGAAAGTCAATGTATCCAATCACATTCTCTTTGGCAGCAATATAGTCGGCCATTGCTTTCGGCTCTGGAGCAGAGAATGGCTCTGTGCCCATGTAGGCTTCTGAACATGGATTGACACTGGAGCCACCCTTATTCCACTTGTATGCCTGTACCGTTCTTAACATCTGACGATATCTCTGCGACAAACATTCAACATACCCAGTTGCGGTTTGGATCAGTTCCAACACAGAAAGGAAAAGTAGAAGGCTGTCGATTTTTGCGCCACTAAGAAAGTGGATAAGCATGCGGGTCTTCACTTGGACACTTGGCTTCTGCATACATACCATTCTGTTCCTTTCCCACGTATAAATATACCCATCGACATTCAAGACGGGTATGAGAGTCCACTGAAAGTTGTCAACCAATTTGGTGATTTCCTTGTCCTTGCCATATTGACTCGTCAATTGGTCCATAATGTATGTCACAACTGCCACCGATATCCATTCACGAGCATGCTGTCCTCCATGCAGGACAAGTCCGCGGATTAAATGACGGTGCCTTTTGTTCTTGGACACCGAGGCATCTTCAGACTTCTTATCCAGGTTTCCGGAAAGCTCACGCACAAAGTTGGCGAAATCGGCGCTAAGGTCATCGAACGAGTTCATAGCCGCCGCGACGAGATCGAATTCGTCAATGATGCTTGACTCTTTGTCTGGCGACTCCTGATCGACCTCTTTATCGCTGACCTCTTCCAGTTTATCCTGCTTTGAGTGCTTGCTGGATGACACAGAGATATTCTGCTGGATGGACATCAAAATATTGTCCACGCTGCTTGTAGCCTCCTCGACAGTGTCAGCAAACCATGAGTGCTGGCGATGCTTTCGATTTTTGACATGTCGTTGCCACCTGGTGGGGTCGCTCTTGTTGTTACTCGGACCAATCTCGACGCCTTGTATATCCCGACCTTCAAACGTTTTGCCTACCACGATCGGTCGAGCAATATTTGGATACTTCTTCACCAGATTCTTCATGAAAGATTGGATCTCGTCGTAAGGATGATACTTTTCAAAAAATGCGGACTCGGAGTCGTCTGCCGCACGCAGACCATCTTCCGTTGATATGGGCACGGAGTCTATAAGTTCTTGAACATTCTCCACAGAGACTGTATAGGGAAAGCTAAGTGTCGAAATGACGTTGTCAAGCACATGAGCAGGAACTCGGACTCGAGTTGAGCCAACTTGTATAGGTGTCCATGGGTCAAGCAGATATGTCTAAGCAAAGTAAGACATTTGAGTACGTTTGAGTCACTTTACCTACCTCAACCAACTCTGAGAGCTGTGCTGCCTCCTGTATTGTAGCAATGTGAATGTCAAGGACCTTGTCGCCCTCAAATGTCTGTCGACCAAAAGCCTGCGTCTCTCCGGCGAAATGTTCAAGCTGTCCGCTCAAGTGGAAGGCTTCTTGCTCTTGCCGACCAATGGCTACACCATGACTCGGAGCAGCAAGTCCAAAGAGAGCCCAAGTCAACAAGACGACGGCACTCAACCTCATGGTATAGAAGCAAGAAAGAGTCAAGTTTTAAAGAGAGGAGCATATATATTCAGTAAATCACACGAGCGTGGCCAGGACGCATCAAGTCCACCTTCTTCATTGGATTCAACACTTCTTCTGGGATAACCATAGTCTTGAGTGTTGTTTTGATCTCCTTGACCTGAATGCCTCTGTACTCGAGCTCTTCTCTGCCCATGTCGTGTTCCATTTCCGGTGGAGCAGACTTGGTGCTATCCGATCGCGCAAATCGCAAGAGTATCGAACTACGGTTGGGAGCATGCTGCTCAACAGATGCTTGGGTATCCGCCGATTCTGAGGAGCGTCGAACAGCGGGATTTGAAGATGCATGAGATAGGACTGGTTCGGTAGCTTGACGACGCAGAGGTGGTAGGGAAAAGAGGCGAGACGTGCGAGTGGACGTATTTGCTGTGGGTGATTCAGTGAAACTGGTCGATGATATGCCGGTGATGCTGGGCTGAGTGGAGATGGAGGCGTGTCCGAGATCAAGAGATGACACGGATCCTGTTGGCGACAATGCCAGTGTCTTTGCCCTGGCAATCACATCGGACATGGACTCTACAGTGATCTCTGTGGGTGCCGTGGTCGCATATTGCGAGGGAGGAGGGCGAAAGGTTGGTACATTCTTCTTTTGCTGTTGTTCATTGGATGTTTCACCATCTAGTTTGACATCTTCAAAGGTTCCTGTTGTGGGCTTCACGAGTATAGAAGCAGCTCCAGAGGTCAATGAAGATGCACTGTCTGTTTGATGAAGGTTTTTGAACTTGGGCTGCACTTTAGCTACAGATTCAGGCAGAAGCGAGGTTGGCGCGCTGTCATCTCCAACATTGATGGAAGCGTTGCCGGACCCCAGTGATGAGCCTACTCCGGACTCTCGACGCTGGAATGGAAAGTAAGAAGTCTTGGCAGGGTCTTTTGTCTCATTACGTGCCCAGGAAGCCGACTCAATCGACTTGCCGCTTGTAGGTGTAGTGCTGCTGGGCTGTCCCTCCAATATCCTGATAGAAGCCTTTCCGCTTTCCAACGATGAGAGCGTATCCGTTTTCATGTAGCTCGTACGTCTTGAAAGCATCCTCAAAGGACGGAAGGAATGGTGTGGGGCTGCAAGAGATGGCAAGGAAGAAAAAAGGCACAGCACGAGAATGTCACACAAGCGCCTTTTCTATTGTCAACGGATTGAATACTACAGATGATCTTGTAACAGTGTGAGCCTACATTCTCTTGGAGGGGAACTGGCCTTGCGATGCTTGAGATACTTTCTGAAGCTCTTGCTGTTCTCATGTACCTGCTTGGTTGGCTCAACCGGCTCCTTGTGCAGCTTTAGGGTCAGGGCAAGTTCATTGACGGTACGTATGTCGCGTCGGTGGGCTCGTGTGGACGTTGACTCCTTAAAGCGTGAGCGAGACTTGTATTGATGGGAAAGGTCTTCCATGGACTCTTCAAGGTCCACTGCTGCGGCATGGATAGGCTTATCAGTCGATGGCTTGAAGGCGGCAGGTGGAATGAATGCCTCCTTTCGGATACGGAATGCTTGCGCTGCTGCATCTGCTGCTGTCGCCACCACCTCGGAGTAAGAGACCTTCTGCCCACTGCCGCTATCTCCGGTATAGTGTATCCATTCGTCATCCCTATCATCCACACGCACAATTTCCCAATGTTGAGGTCCTTCAAACGTATCATCCTCCTTGGTCAATACCCACGCATCACTTCCACCCAGCTCTGGAAAATCCGAAGCCTCCATGAAGTACAGACAAGACATGGATGCCAATTGAGCTTATTATATGTCTTCGAGATCCCACATCAGGTGAGTATGGTAGCGATCAGGTGTTCCTATACCTTCCATAAATGGATCCATGCACCGTTGTTTGTTCGCGCCATTGGGTGTTTGCTGTCTGCATGATCCTTGCGCCTTGACCAATGTACCCTGTTGACGCCATTGATATTTACAGTGGTCCAATCATCGTTAGGAGGGCCAATGGGTTAGCGAACATGTGCTTCTAGTACCTGTTGTCGACGGTGACGTCACACATTTATCCCGCAGCATTTTCGTCCTTGCTCAACGCTTGTCAGGGAAACCCATGAACGTCGCACGGATCCCGAGGCTTGTAGCGCGTTCTTCACACCAAATCGCACGTCATTATGCTACAGAGGTACCGAGGCGACCGATAGGTGGCTTCCGAGGTGGACTGTTCGGTTTTATATTAGGCGTTACGCTAACGGGGGCCGTTGGTTACTACTATTTGTTGGATGAGTACCACGCCGCTTCCAGCCTCTTGTTGAACTCTGTGGAGGAGCTGCAAGCATCTACAAATAGGGTGAGAAGGCTTTTGTGAACGGCGGACGCGGTCAACAGGTATGCTGACACACTTTTTGCGCTGTTAGGTGCGGGACTACGCCAAAAAGATTGAGGGCGTGGAAAAGCAATTGCAGAAGCTAAGAGATCAGACCGTCACCAAGGATCAATTGGCCGATCTACGCACCGAAGCCAAGAAACTTTATGTAAATACATGCATGCACACGCTGGTAGATAGCGACGTACTAATAGCGGATTTAGGATTCTCTCAACATAGAACATTTAGAGCTCAAAACACATGTGTGGGGTCTTGGTATGTAGACATGTCAACAACTGCTGTCATGATGACTAATGCCTGTATAGAACAAGATGTTCACAAGCTTTCTCGCCCAGCACAGTGAAGTACCTTTGGATTTATACCTGGCAAAATAAAAAAAGCACGTCCTTAGAATTCTCTTTTGCCATTTCGTCAACGCCGGCCCGACGGGTATGGCCAATGAAAAATACTCAATGTCTATACGAGTCTCGTATGCATGTTGATGTTACCAACGATACACAATGTTTCTCTATGATCGACGTGTTTTCTTGCTCATTTTATGCTTTCCCGCAAACGCTCGCTTGGCTTCCTTGCTTGCGATTTCGGCAGCCGTCTCAACGAGCTTCTTTCTCTTCTTCGACGATTGATCGTTTTTGACACTCACGACGGAGGATACACCAGGCTTCTTCCCCTGCGCTATCGCCTTGATCTGCTCTTCAGCAGCGTCCCAATCGGCATCATCCGCAGCAATGGCATACCTATCGGAAACGTAAACATCAGTCCAAGATCGCTCGAATTGAGGAGTTAAAACTTACTTGTCGAGATCCAAACCACTGATGAGCTCCTGTTGCTTTTCTCGCAATGCCTTCATGGCTTCTTTGCCAGCCTCATCCAAATCATCCTCCAAGTTTTCCTTGAGTGGATCCCATGCCTCTTCATCCGTTACGCTCCGCTTGCCGTTGACATGGGCCTCAATCTTTGGGCGTGCTCTTGTTGTTTGCTGCATATCCCTCTCTAGTTCACGCGTCTGTACTTCCTTGAAGTAGGATGTAAACTTTTTAATGATCTTGATGAAGTAGGCAAGGATTGTGCTGGCGGGTAGCTTGAGCTCTTTGGCGATATCATCGATAGTCTTCCGTTGAAGTCCAATAGCCAACAAGACTGAGCTTTGAGCGCCGTTTAGTCTGACTTGAGGGATGCGATTGCCGAAGTATAGGATGGCGATGGTAGGAAGAAGATCAACAATGACATGGTAATCAAGCATGTTGTTGGCATAGGATTCGAGTCGCTTGAGGTCGTAACTCGTAAAGTGGCGATTGAGCTCCTCTCTCGTAAGATTGGAAGCAATCTTGTCTGCTTTGCCCTTACCGGCATTGAGGGCTTCCAAGATGCTGAGCGCGAGAATAGATGAGAAGGAACGGAATTCGAATGATAGTAAGTTATTAAAGCGACGTTGGAAGTCATGAGCGAACGCCGACAGCCATTCCTCGCTTGTTTCGGTTGCTGAGTGTGTGAAGGGCAAGGTTCGGAGCATGACGCAAGTATGCTCCCCAGTCAATTCATTGGTTGTTTGTCGGATGTAGAGGGGAAGGAATCCGGCACGCTTCCAAAACTTGTGAAGAGATTGTGTCAAGCCGTAAGACACACCAAGGTAATGCAATAGCTCTGGTCGCTTCTCTGAAAGCTTCAACAGTAATGGAGGCATCTTGCGCGGATCACGGATTTTGATTTCATCAGTATGCAAGTCGGCATTGGCCATTTCGGTTGGATCAAGACGTTGTACAGAGTAATTTTGCTCCACGTCACCTTCTGACAGGCTTGTGAACTGTCCTTGATAGTAGGCTGTCAAGAGTTCCAGTGCGCGACTACCATAGCCCATCTTCATGTAATCAGGATGCGTAGCAATACGTACCACACGGGCACCGGAAAGCGTCGCAAAATCTTCATCCTGAAATTGCTGCGATATCAACCAAGGAATGAGATCACCGCTTTCACGCTTTCCGCGCGAGAGACTGTTCATCACGGACGCTTTGGAGATCTGACCCTCCAAACAAACCTTGGCCAATTTTAGCACACATATCAGAGTGATTATAGCCTGATGATCACGTACCTGAACAACGCATAACGGGTCCGGAAGCGACGTATCTCCTTCCTTAATCGGAGGCAGCAATACAAATAAATGATGTGCGGGCGCGTCACTCAGCAATTGCAAATCATTGGGCGAGTTTTTGTAGTGAGAAGCGACATATAACGCCATCATCCGCTGCAAGAACGCTTCAGAGACAGGATGATAGGAGAACAGTGTATCCCGGTTAACATAGAAGAGCTCGCAGTCACTGGGATGGGGAACTCCTTGGATGTTCCTGTTCACCACTGTCGCGTCTAGACACAGAAGCTTCGTGAGCCACTTTTCCACCGGATCCTGCGGCGCGTATCGAATTGGCTCCTCCAGCTTGATCTCTCGCAAACTTCTTCCTCCAACGATTGATCCATTGACACCTTCAGACTTGGTCTTCATGTCTCTGCCAACTACTTGACCATCACCTTCGGTAGGGGCGCCATCCGCTTTACCAATAAAACCTTGGCTCTGTTCCCTCAATTCCTTGATGAGCTTGAGCGACAAAGATCTTCCTGTGCCTTCATAACCATTGATGGTCGAGGCCATGAAGACCAAGTATGGACCCATTAAAGCTTTGACGAGTGGAAGAGGAATGGCAGCTGCTTCATCTATCACCACTAGTTCCGCCTGTCCGAGAACGTGGGCATCTTGTGGTTGAATGTACTGTATCAAGAACAAAGTTTAGAATCTTGCTGCAACTGCACAGTGAACATACCTGAATAGTCTGGCGATGTTGTCTGAAAATGTTTACTCTCACGATAGCCTTGTTGAAAGCTGGATTTGTGCTCTGTATGATATCGTAATCCAAATGTTCTTCGTATTTCAATGCGTCAAAGCCCTTGAATATAAATTCGAACAGTGTCTTCAAGTTTTCAGGACTCGGTGAGGTGACAAAGATGTTTGAGTATCCGTAGGCGACTGCTGCTGCTATGGCAATACCTAGAGCTGCGGATTTACCCCGACCACGGGCAGCCGTTAAAGTGACCGTATTTCGCAAGGTTTTCTCGGAAATTGCCTCAATAAAGGTCAGTAGAGCCTTGGCTTGATCCAGAGTTCGAGACGTGTTGATGAGGGCGCCTACGGGTTGAGTGTCTTCCAGAGACTTTTTTAAATCGCGTAATTCGATTTGGGAAGGCGTCAAGACATCATCGCCACTTTTCGGTGGAAGAGGCTTTACATTCTTGCCCATGGATACTGGTAGAACGTTGAGTTCGTCGTCGACCACAAGGCAATTCTCGCATGAGCCCAAAGAGAGGATAAAGCGTTCGTTGAATCGAGCGACAACATCGCTGTGAGCTTCGGTACGATATCGGCTATGTGCATCCATGGTCATTGTATACAGTTGCTTGAGAGAACTCATGGTTTTCAATAGTAGGACGACAATACCACCCCCTTCAACAGTTTCTATCGTACGCGCCAGATAGTTGGGAGTGAGCGCTTCGAAATCCTACAGCATACTCGATAAATACTCAAGTTTGAAGCATGTAACGACTACACTTACCTGAAGCACGCACATGCCAAATGTATTACCGAGAATCTTGTCTGTTTCCTTGTAGTACGTATATCTTATATTGGTCACCGCAATGAAGAGCTCGAACGGATCCTCTTGATTCGCCTCTCTAATGCCCTTTTTGATCTCACGCTTTATCTTCGCCTCACGCTTTTTCCGATGGCTAGGGTGACAGCAGCGTCAACTCATATTGCGTGACGTGGAAACATTTGACCTTACCTGGTGAAGCCAAGGTCTTTTTTGTAACACCATAATACAGACGGCCGCGCTGTAACTTGAGCTTGCGACAATAGCCAGTGCAAATTCACAACCTACACGTCATAAGGACCTATATGTTGCATGGCCTATTACTTACCTGATCCTTTCCCTTGTCTCCCACAATGACAAAGAAGGACCGATGCTTGTTCTGCACCCCATTCTTCACCAGAGTGTGAATCCGCGAGTCAATGACCTTCTTGACCATGAAAGAAAAAAAATATCGAATTTCGTACTTCCTCTTTAAGCTTCATGTATGGCCGTGCGGAGAGGGGGCCATGGCCCACGACTACGCAGACATGCGGAGAGAATCATGTCTGCAGAAGGAGGTATGTAGGCTGAATAATGGACAGAGAGCTGATAAACCTAGTGTACGTGGGAAAAGCGATACAGCGACTCAAACGCGATGCTGATGCTGGTGGTCGGGATGCGGCAGAAGCCACAAAGGAACTTGTTCGATATTTGGAAACTGAAGCCTTGTCACTGGAGCAAGCGCAGATTGTTCAGGAAGCTTGTCTTGTCGGTTCAGAGAGGCAGCAAAGCTTACTAGAATTGCTTGACAGCTCCAGGTACTACTCGTATTGATGGCTGATTTCATCCAGACGCTGATATTGTCCCACGTAGATTGTCCAAACAACGCAAACAGCAGATCACTCAAATACTGGGTTTACTCGCCTTTAACGCGCGAAGCGATATCTACTTCAGCGTAATGTTTGCGGAATTGACAGATTGGGGACCGCCAATGTCAGAGACGCGTGAAGATCGCAAGAAATGGTTACTCCTGGCGCTTAAAGAGGTTCGTGGCTTAAGATATACTTTTCATTTGAAAGATGCTCAACTCTATGTTGCTCAGTCAATCGATAAGTCTACCATGCTTGACAACCGCGATCCTCAGATGTCCGCAGTGATTGACCACATGGCAACCTCCGTGATGCAACAGATGGAACTCTTCTTGAACTCTATGGATGATGAAGACTACCTTCCCGCTGTCGTTGATGTCTTGAAGTCGCTTGCCAAGGCATTCCCATCGTATTTCGACCAGCAGTTTAAAGTATGCAAAGTGCCTTTACTTTTCCTGTCCATATTACTTTTTGACATATCTACGCTAGACTATCGTGGATCTGCTTGTTGGATGGGACATTAGCGGCATCTCGCAAAGTCACCATGAAGCTGTTGCTAGTGAGTTACCGATCACGCACTGTCAAATTCGGCGTCTGAATTATGAATCTCGAAGGTGCATTCTTAGCCTTTAAGCCACGCTGGATGAGAAGTGTGAGCTTTGCATGTGATCTGCTGCGAAATTTTGTTGCAGACATGATACCATCACAAGCCAGTGAGCTCAAGCCCGATGCGAGGGATAGAGATGCGGCACCGGTGCATGAAAGGACTACAAAACATTCCCTTATTGGAGTTTTGCGGTGCGTGTGGCCCGAGTTTGCGGCTGTGACAATGGCGTCTGATACATTATCACAGTGGCTATTTGTCTGTATTGACAGCTATATCAGACATACTCAAATACCCAGGATCATACCCGGCGGCCGCGATGTATCTTCAAGTGCACTTTGCCGACTTGAGGCAACGTACATTGGATAAGTTACTGGAAATTTGCAAGTGCGATCGCAACAATCATTGCGCTAGTTTAGGTAAGCCAATGTGTCTTTTTGAAGTTCGTTTTTGACGATTATTTAGTCGTCGATATGTTATGTCAACTCACGCCATTGACCGTTGGCTATCAACCGGGCATGCATGCTCGGGCTATGAAATGCTTTGCAATTCAGTTAGAGCACGCGGTTTCTGCCTATGATCAGGAGAGATATCACGTTATCTTCCTTGCTTTAATGAAGGTATACAATTGCCTACATAATAGTGAGTGCTATGCCCTTACTTTCCGTTTTGTAGACATTGGGCAATCTCAAATTACCGATAGAGCCGGATGCGATCAAAGTTGTCTTGTTACCATCCGAATCTATAATCACCACGATAGAACGTACTGATCTAACAACGAAGATTGTATCGGAAGGATGTAGGATCATTCGACATCAGCTTATACCCAACGTTAAGGAGACAGGCTTCCAGCAACTGGTTCTGACCGATTGTTTACGAACATCTGCGCAGTGGCTTTGCGGTCAATCGGATTCCTCCCCTTTGTGGGAAGCAATAGGCCCACTTGTGCAAAATAGTCCGAGCTATGATTTGGCATCACAACTCGAGCATGCCTGTAACACTCTGACGACAGAAGCAGTTCCGTATGCACAGATTTTTGGCATATGCCAACTTTTGTCTTTCATATGCACGGTTGAGTCCTGGGGATGGGCGTATGATGTTGCTCTGGGGACTCACAATCTCATGATTCAATCCATCTTCCAGCAAGTCAACATTACAAACCGCACTAAATTTGGTTGCTTAAAAGCTTTTGCGGAAGCTCTGGAAAGGTAAGCATGGATTGATCAACTTTTGAAGGTAGATTGCTCATCTGCGGTTAGTACGAGTCTTACAGCAAGTCCCAATTTTACGGAGCATGTCAGAATGTTGGCTGATCTCTTCGAGGCCATGCCAGTTTGGACCAATTTCCCACTCTCCTTCAAGATTATGCTCGTCCGCCTGTTCAAGTCAGGACTGGGCGGTTTGGCAGCAATGACCACGCAAAGGTCCGGCGACACCATCTTGGAATACTTCCATCGTATACGAGCTAAGTTACTGGCCAATGCAGGTGAGCCATTGGGTACGAAGGTCATCTGCATATTAAAGGAGGACTTATTAAGTGAGGGAATCAAATGAGAACCTTTCTGTCAGCATGGTAGAGGTTTGTCTTTCATTTCATGAGCAAACACATTCCCCGTTACGGTCACTAATTGAGCTAGACAATATTCGCAATGGGTGAGATACACATGCCTGACTGTGTGAAGTATCTAATTGACATTGTTCCTCTATACAGATTATGTGATCCGAGTACAGAAAAGCGTACAGTTTTCGGCAAGCTACTAGAGTGGGTTCCGCCATACTTTTGGCTCCAGTGCAGCGTCGATCAAAACGTTCGCACAACGTCAGTAGTGGTAAGTAAGAAAGGTTCCGAGTCAAACTAGCTTTTGTTGATTTGCGTACTTGCAGGAGGCCCAAATGTCTGATCGCGACTCGGAATTATTGCGACCAGAGCATTGCACCAGTCTGATGGGAATATTCGGAATTGGCGACGTTGACGCTAACGCGTCCTTCGCGACTGTCATGGAACATCTCACCAATATCTACAGCCAATATAATGCACCCACATCCAGCGATCTATCACCGAGCCATTCATATGTATGCATCATGTACTGGGCCGCATGGCAGTGTGCAAAGGCTTGTGTACACTCCAAACTGCGAACAACGCACGGAGGACCAGAGAAGGTACGAATGGTGCACGTATGCTGGATTCACGTCACTTACTCCTGGCATCAGGTTTTTCAATTGACTGAACGTGCCCTGCGAGTTGCGCTTAGCAGCGATGATCCCTCGGACAAAGAAAAGTGGTGAGTATCTGCACCAATAGTTAATAGTGTTTCTTTCGCGTTCATGGTATTGATCCTCTAATCATAGGCTGGGATCGAAAGCCCAAACATCCGGGTTGTTGTTATTCACTGAACGTTTCATATTGCAAATTGTGGCAGCTGCTAGTGGAAGAGTTATCGGGAGCGTTCATCAAACCCCTCAGTCTGTCAGCGCATTCTTTCAGGTCAACCAGAAGACCTGTCTGGAATGGGTGAAGCGAGTGGAACCCTTTATGTTTCACTTGTTCTCTCGTATTGGAAATGTCGAGGCGACCATGCTTTATGGGACGAAGGTGAGGGCTTAATTATGGTAGGGGAGAGGAAATCTGACATTTCGTCTTTTGCAAGCTTCTGGAAGATCTGGCATCATACCACGTCGCAGAGCTGCCATTCGACTTATCCACCAATGCGCGGATACTTACGTGCATGAGTGAGTAATACATTGTTCTGAACCAATTGTTGACACATCTGTCCTTTGCAGCGGATGCACTTATTGAAGGTCATTTTGTCGATATCATAAGTGCGATTCCGAGGTGGTTCCAGGGCAATTCCTCGGACGTGCCTATTGATCTACACAAGGACCTCGGTAATGTCAAAACATGCCTTGAATTGTTGCCAATACAGTACGTTTATGCAACTTCATAGAGGAATTTCAAGTCAATGAATTTGTCACAAGCTGGCGCTTTATGGCTCAGGTATGTCTAGCAAAACACTTAACTCAATCTCTAATGACCTTAGAATCAATGGGAAGATGCGCAGGCATATTGGTTATCTTCCACAGTTAAAGATGCGGACCACGGTAGTACAACTTTGGATGCTCTCAGACATGTCACTGCTCACAAGGTATGCCAAGGAGAACTCCTATGCAGCATTGGCCACCATGGATGAGATGCTCATAGACTTTTAGCTAGAAGATTTTCAAGCAATGTCGAGAGATACGCGACAGGAATTCGTTCAGCAAGACAGCAACGGCGACGAGGCGGCCCAAATTCTACAAAAATTGCAGTCCTTTGACCTCCAGAATGACAATTCTACCTCGTTCAACCAAGTATCCGCTCTAGAGCGAATCGTTGACAATTACATCAGGCGAAACAGTTCTGTTTTCGGCGAAGAAGCTGTTTTAGTCGATCTCGACGCTCAGTCCAGGTTTATGAGGCATCTTATCACCTCGAATCAGATCTCACCAGCTCCCTTCAACGCCATGGACGATCCTCGACTTGCACTCATTGCTCTCGGCGCGAGCCAAATGAAAGGTGTTAATCTTGCCTCCCTACCTCACACATCCGAGCTATGTCGTATTTTAGAGGGGATGGCGACGGAGTGTCCCAAGGTGGGACTGGCGCTAGCGGCCAAAACCGATCCGAAGGAAAGCAGCTTCGATATTGGATACGCGAAGGCTCTATTACAACGCCAAACCGGTGACAATGATGGGGCAATCTACAAGTTGTCGCAATTGGTGAACTTGGGTATCAAGCATCCCGATCAAGAGGTACAGGGCGCACGAGCCTATTCAACTCTAATTTTGTGGCTTCAGCAAGCCCCGTCGGGTAGCGAAGTATTCAAGAGGATTTGGCAATTCCTAAATGCAGGTTCTGGCCAATATCAAGAAACCGAAGACGCAGATACGTTGTACGCAATGGGAATTATTGAGGACAAATTGTTGCAACGCGCCATTACGCAATACCCTCAGGACAAAATGCTTTGGAAGAGTTATGGTGAATATCATTACCGCCGTGGTACTGCTATTGTGCATGATTTGGAGGCGGGAGAAGGATCGATCGCTGTCACCGCCAATATATTTGCGCTGATTGAAAGTTACATCAGTCAAAGCACACAGTCTCCCAAAGAATCGAAGGAACTATTAAAGGTAAAACCGTTATAGAATGACCTGCCATGTGATGTTAACTCTCTTCCTCGGTAGACTTTTCTAAGGAAAACACGAGAGCTCCTTCTGTTTGATGAGGAAGTGTCAAATCTATCTGGTTACGAGAAGCACTTTACAGCCATTGCGTCACACGTTCCTTTACATATGTCGCAAGGCCTGCTTACTGAATTAATGGGACTCCGACTGATAATCCTTGCAGAGTATCGTCAGGCTATGCATGGATTGTTCTCATTCTTGAAATGGACTGAGGAAGGAAATGGAGTAGGTCAACGTATTCGTCCAGAAATTTTGCATTGAACAAAACTGTTCTTCAGAGTGACTTGACGACGACAATGTTGAAATTGATCAACGTGTTGGCCACTCACGGCGCAACCTTAGCAACCGAATTCACTACATATGCTCATACTTGTGAGATTACGCCTTGGCTGCGAGTCCTGCCTCAATTGCTTGTACGACTGCAACATCCTCACGTTGGTGTTCGGTCGGTGGTCAGAATACTGGTTCGCCGCTTGGCCCAACAATTTCCTCATCAAGTTATATATCCACTACTTGTCTGCGAAGCATCCAGCAAGATGGGTGACATCCAAAAAGAAGCAGTCGGTACGGTGTTGAATGCTATTCACGAGGACAACCCAAACCTTGTCCGCACGATGAGGATGTTTTTGGGAGAATTAGATCGGTGCGCAGTGCTTTGGGAAGAGCAATGGACGCAATTGCTTAGTTCCCTACAGTTCGATGTAGTGAGGATCTTCGGATCCATTTCCAAAGAATGGCGGGCACTGGATCGTGATCAGAGCCTGGATAGTCATTCTCGCACACGGAAAAAGATTAGTTTCTACGGTGATGCGTTATTTCCAATCATCAAACGTTTGAAAGCGCTGCAAGAGAAGATCAAGGGACCTCCGATTACGAAGCATCAGATCTGGTTTATGCAAGAATTTGGGCGACGTATAATGAGCGCGATGAAAGCATTTGAGTCGCCTGTTTCCCACAAGGACTATAAAGTCGGCTGGGACAAGTGGCTCAAATTATTGCGCCAATTCACCCAATTGATCAACAGACCTCGCATTCTCAAATTGGAGGACATCTCCCCTCGACTTGCTAACGGCTCCTTTGCCGATGTATGGTTGCCAACGTCTTCGCAGAGCGCAACCTTGGTGGCAGTTCAATCTTTTGTAGATCAAATCGTTGTCCTCCCAACAAAAACGAAACCGAAAAAGCTGGTGGTGCAATTTGACGATGGATCCCGGCACGCTTTCCTTCTTAAAGGTCTCGAAGATTTGCATCTCGATCAAAGAATAATGCAGTTTTTGTCAACTTCGAACGAAATATTGTATTCACCGCGTGCAAAAAACGGGCAGCGTCGTGCGAGAACCTACCACGTCATTCCTATCAATGATCACTCTGGCCTCATACAATGGGTGGAAAATGCTACGCCACTCTACCACTTGTTCCGTCGCTGGCAAACGCGGGATGTTCCGCACAACTCAACGTCAAAGTCAACCAACACTGGGGGTTCAAGTACGAATACGACAACTCACGTGAAACAGAGCGAACAGTTCAACATCTTACTTAAGCTGGCCTTAGCACGAGCTAACCTACCACCATCAACTAGTCGTACACATTGCCCAAGGAATGTCCTGCGCGATGTCTGGGATGAGATGACGAAGACAGCTCCGTTAGACCTCCTGCATTTGGAGATTTGGGCATCATCAGTCAATGCCAAAGACCGCTTCAGAAAAATCCAAGCCTATACACAATCGGTGGCAGTGATGTCGATACTGGGATATATTGTCGGTTTGGGTGACCGACACCTGGATAACATACTGCTTGACGCACAACAAGGCGAGATCATTCATATTGATTATAACGTCTGCTTCGAGAAGGGAGCATCACTCCGCATACCAGAAGTAGTCCCTTTCCGGTTGACTAAGAATTTGGTGAAGGCCTTGGGTTTCAACGATGTCCAAGGATCATTCAAGGAGATCTGCATAGCTACGCTTCGAAGCTTGCGTAGCCATGAAGATATCTTGGTGCATTTGATGGATACCTTTGTGTACGACCCGCTTCTGGACTGGCAAAAGGAGCTTAACAAGCAAGCTGAAGACAACGTGAAGGAGATTCGCTCAAATTTCTTGTCATTGAGGAGAAGGATCAAGGAGTCCCTACCACATCTCAAGCCGAGTGCTTTGTCTGCCAAAACTGTCTTGAAGAAATTAAAGCAAACAGTTGCACTTGGAGATAACTCGGATTTACAGACAACCCTAAGCCAGTTGATGCGGGCAACAACAGCACTTCAAGAATTTATATACGATGTCATGCCCATTATCGACGTCATGACAGCCATGGACGATGATTTGGTTGATGAACTTCCAGAAGTTCGAGACATCGCAAGGACTATCCGCAGTTCGTGGGATTCTATGTCTGAGGAATACAATGCGACTCTGTCTTGGCTGGAAAGCACCGAAGCTGACAATGCGGATTCAGACGATGTCGATATACAGGCCATGTGGACAACGACGAAGATTGATGAATTTGGTTCAGCTATGGATAGCGTGCTCAGCAACCTTCGTCGCTTTTTGGATGTCGATGTTGATGACAAAACCAAGCCTGAAGCACGCACAGGTGCGGCCACGAAATACAATCTATTACCGCGAGGTGGTCCAGAGTCATCACTCCCCGGGAGTGGACGGGATGGCCTCTCGACTCAAGGTATGTTATCGCTCTCCAATCTCCGCACGCAGACTTTTAATGTGCTTTCGCAGGCGACGTCACCGTGAATGATTCGTCATCTTCTCAAAACGCTCATACCCAGGGTAATATCTGCAGGTTTTACATCCCCGAGGCAAAACTAAAAGTTGCGCTTCCAGTTCAACAACGAAATGCTTATGCCATGAAAATCGTCAAGCGTGTGCAGGAAAAGTTGGATGGCAAAGACTGGGGCCAACAATTGGATGTTGAAGCGCAGGTGAGTGCAGCGAGCTGTGCATTAATTTCAACAAGGCCGTCTCACCCTGACATTCTAGGTCACGAAAATCATCCATGAAGCGACCAATCCTGACAACCTCTGTCGGATGTTTGAAGGCTGGACCAGCTGGGTGTGAAAGTTGGCAGAAAGATCAAGAAACGTTGAAGCCATCGCCGGTGTCATCCAGTGGGCAGACGAACCTTGTCCAAGAAGCGCAACAGCATCCCCCGTCTTGTAGACAATTCAGGGCAGAAGACAAGGAATTTGATTGGCTCTTCAGAGCACAATCGAACACTTGCTCAGCGCGCAACAAAGCACGCAAGGCTTTGTTTATTACATGTATATTGCTGCTCTTTTGATATGATATACACTGCACTACCGATATCTGCAGTAGCATAACGCGACTGTTTGGAAATGAACTACTCGGGTACGTTCCGATGTGTGCAAGTCATTCCGCAGCAACTGATCCTACGCCCTCCCTTTGGTCTCTTGTAGAGACTGTGGACGTTCTCACGGACTTTTGTAAGTTATGGAGCGCTCTGCAGAGACGCTTGGTGGTATTGACCTTGTTGAACAAAAGTCGAAGTCGCGTTACATCAAATTCTGTATATCCGAGAAGTCTATCCGTCCGGTAAGAGGCAACACGCGCCGCCCTTTTTCATGGAAGAGACGCAAGCAATCTGACTCAGCTTGATTCAGAATTGTTTGAGAAGCGAAAAAAGTACAATATTCCCGTGCAAATGTGTCGGCATCCTCTATTGAACAAATACATTCGGGATGTCGTGGCGGCTTGCAAGCCCGAAATACTTCAGGTACTTTCTCGCCAAGCGTTGGCTTTATTGCTTTGTCGCTGACACGTAAGGCATTGATCAGGGAAACGTTGAGCGTATGTGCATCCTGATCACGACGGTGCAAATGGTGCCCCTGGAGCGATTTGTCTTTGAGTTACAGGCGCACCTTCCAGAGAGCGGTCATCAAGCTCAGGATAAAGGCAAAGGAGCGATGTTACCTGAGAAGTAAGTCAGCTTGGGCAAGCAGCAGCTACTGACATTCCGCATAGCATAGTGAGCACTCTATCGCCAACTGACCTCGAACATTGCCTGCGATCCTTTCTCATCAAATTGAACACATGTGACGCATTCTTGCTACCTAATCCCAAAGGTAAGTCCTCAACATGGCTCGCGCCCCTATGCTCACACGCCTCTAGAGGAAATGACATTTACGGTCGTCATTGAACGGAGAGAAGAGGGTGAACCCTCACAACCATCCGATATCCGACCATGGGTGCCGGCCATCGTCAGTGAACAAAGTGGAGGTATATCTAAGGCCAGCATCATCCCGCTACGGACCATGGACACGGGAATATTTAAGATGCAATTGTTGGTGGAAGAGAACGAAGTCAAGTCGAAATTTGTCTCCACGCCATCGTCCTAGTGACGCATTGCGTTTATCTTTATTACTGGGAGCTAATAGGAGTCCTCTAATACACCATCACCCATCTCATCGTTACTCAGTATCTCTACGTCGTCATTGCCAAACCCACCTAGCGCACCGGACGAATCCTGGAATGCCCACGCCTTCTTGTACGGATAAGTGGACGATAATTGATAGGTATCATCGCTCGAATCATCGTCTTCATCCTCCTCCACAGCTTGTGTCGGTTGTATCTCTTGTTCGGAATCGTCATCATCATTGTCATAGCTTGAAGTTGGGACATTGGAACGGGCAGGTTGAAGCAAACCCCGCTCCTGCGAAGTCTCAGTCGGCAGTTCGTCCCCCTCTATCATCTCTGGCTTGTAATCCGTTGGCTCTTTCCCTTTGTCGTCCTCTTCCGTGTCGTCGGGTGCTTTGATTTCCCGAGGCATTTCAGACGAGCGAATAGGCAGTAAGCTCTGCGTCTCGATCGAGTCTTTCGTCACGGGTGAGCCTGGTGGGTGTGATTGGGACACTGCTTCTAGCGAATCTGTGGATGGGCGCTTTGATCTACGTTCAAAGACATGAGCCTTGCCAAATCGATTGACGGAAACGTTTCTAACGGAGCCTGTCTTCGTCTCGTGGGTAGCTTTATCAAGGCTAGTTCGTGCTGCCTGTTTTGCTGAACGATTGCTTTTCCGTTGTATTGAGGTGTCTTGCCCCTTGACAGGCGGACTGTGAGGCGACATTGGCTGCGAATCAAGTGCAATCTGTGTACCAGCCATAGCTTCCGGTTTAAGCTCGTTCTCTTCCTGACTTGAGTCTTGCCGATCACTTTCATCCTCTTGGGTACGCTTTTCACGTGTGTCATCAGCCACGGTCTCCGTCAAGCTATTTGGCGGATAGCTTGGGACGTATAGCTCGTCCGAGTCGCCATCCGAGAGACTGTCTTCCATAGAGGTCTGACTGGAGCCTACCCACTTGTTATCAAAAATGCCATAGTCATTGACACTTGTCATAGTGAGAGCTACTCTCGCTAACTTGGCATCCTCATCCTCTGACGAAGTTTCCTGACGCCGCCGTTTCAATCTAGGTATTGACGTTTTGATGTTTGATGGCTTTTCGGATGAGGGTGCTTGTGGCTGTGGCAAGGCCACCGGGAGGGATGGCTGTCCAGGCGGTAACTCATTGCCGTTCTCTGATTGGTTGGTATTTGGAACGGGCATTTGCGTGTTTTGAGAGCTCGCGACTGGTGAAGATTTGCTGTATTCCCAATGCTCGTCCGTATGAGGCAATTCGCTGTACCGAGTAGCTAGCTCTTGCAAACCTTCCCTTGCATTACCATCCAGATGACCTAAAAGTACGCGAGGTAAGTCATCCCTCGTTAAAGTCAAATAGACATCACAACATACGGGTGGCATGCTTGGATGGTGGTTCATTTAATTTCATTGGAGGTCTCTTAATAATTTCAGCGGACAACTCCTGAGATGTACCTGACCTGTGTCCGTTCTGTGCTCGTGGAGATGAGGGTGGTGGTGGTGATTCACAGAGTTTTTGGGTAGCCGGGCCATCATAGAATTGCGTGGACAATTTTGTTCTATTGGCTTTCACGCTTTTTTCAAGTTTAGGTCGCTTCGCCTCGCGGACCGAAAGCTTTGAAGTTCCCTCCTCTAGTGTTCGACTGGACTTTGATTTCTGAAACTTCTCGCGAAATCTATCTGCAATGCCTTGAGCTTCCTCCACGTCTGCAGACTTGGTATAGTCCAATTTGTACAAGCCCAATTTTGTCATCTTCCTTACGACGAGATACCTAAGGAACGGTCAAAGATTTGGCCAGGAAGCTGGATGTGAAAACATACCACTTTCGTTGAGACAGCGCGCTTCGCACGGCATTCCAATCATTCTCTGTCTTCATAATCTCAACCACAAGATCAATCTCCTCTGGAAGCCAAACAGCTGCGCCTCCGTGATTGACAGATTCGAATCCAGTCTGCATGAGATTTGGATCGGATGACACGCCGTCCCACATACTGAGAGTCAGTTTTCGTTTTATCTTTGTGGAAGTCTGATGTGGTGATATATGCGAGCTGTCATGAGAAACAGTCGCTGTCTCGGGCATGAACGTTCGCAACAAGCCTTCCACAGCATTTAATGTCGCCTGATCAAACAGTGGTTCTATAGGCTCGCGCTTCTTCTTAGGTCGTCCCCTTTTTTTAGTGCCAACTGACGCTTCTTGGCTGTCGCGCTCTTTTACCTGATGATAAGCAGCAGCCAATCGTAACAGCTCGGCTCGCTGCAACGTGCAGTGTAAGATTTAAGATACGGTACAGATCCGTAGGAATAACTTACGAAATCAAGAGCGTTGGTGATGGGGCCTCGGTTCTTCTCGACGGCCTGAAATATCTCCTCATAGTGCCTCTTTTTACCGCGCGATGGGTCACGCGATGGGTCAGCCATGGCTGGATGTACCGCGCGTTCGAGGCCACGAGAACCTTGACAGTTGTTCCCAAATTGGAAGGCGCCTAACACTCTTTGGATCAACTCAGCGATGGTGGGTGCAATGTCAAGCACTCTTGAACTGTTGGGTTCAACGTCCAAAAGGACGACGACAGACGGACAAAGCTACCAGAGATAGGGTAGACCTAGAGATGAATTCATTGGAATGCAGTGAGCTATCAATACATGACATCGTCGGTATCTTCTTCAGCAAATGTTTCATCATCCTGAAGAGTCATTTCATCCATCATTTCCTCCAAGCTAATCTCTGGGAAGTCTTCTTCCTCTTCTTCACCATCCTCATCTTGGTCTTGCATCTCATCCTCTACAGCCATGGCATACTGCGATTTCTTGGCCTTGGCCACCGCATTGGTATCCTTGAATATGTTGATGTTGGATCGAAGTTCAGGATCTTCTTCCAAATCCCGCAAGAACATTTCGTAGTCATTCTCCAAGCGAGCCACGTCTTGTTTTCGAGGCGCCATCTCCTCCTCTTCCTTGGCCAATTGTCGAAGCTTCCATTGTCGCGTCTTATTCTTCTTGCGGTGAACGGGATAGGATTTCTTGACGAGGATCACATCCGGTAAGGCGGCACGGTCCATGGCATCAAAGTTGTCGTCATTAAAGTTGCTTCTAGAGATGTCATAGCCCATGGCGGTATCACCAGCCTTCAAGAGGGCGCCCAGATGAGTTCGGGTGATGAAGGTGGTGTCGTTCTTGCCGAAATCTGTAGAACGGGCCACTTCGACATCCGCTAGCACGTATCGACCTCGTGTCGGGCCAACGGGCTCCACATCGAGGACATAGTATTCTGTGAGTTCCTTGGCGGAGGCTAAAGAATTGAACGGCGTTCGCCAGTAGGCTGTAGTCTGAATATCCGCCACATTGAGCGTGTTGACATCCATCAGCTGTAGCGTATTACTGACGCGTAGACAGATCAAGAGTGGACTAATGTTACCGAGGGACTTGGCGAGCTTGTTGGGAATGCAGACGAGGTCATCCTTACATACAGGCACAATCTCGAGCGAGTAGGAGAACTTGTAACTGCTGCTGCCGCTGTGAATATCGGTCGAGACCAATTGTTCGCTTGACTTTGACCGAGTTGGCACCACCGCGGCGAGAAATTCCATCATTTTAATCGCGTGTGCGCGGTTTGTATAATAAAAGTCGATACCGTCCTTCACCTCCTTGATGTTTGTCGTATCCTTGTGCGCATTATGCTTGAGAATCAATTGCTCGAGATAAAAGAAGGTGCGCTTGTGTTCCACCTTTTGCCGTACTTGCACCATGGCCTTCCATGTATTTTGCGCCGCCACCCGAGTACATTCGTCACATTGCTGATAGGAAACGACATACTCAACCTCAAAGATTTGTTGCAATATCGTCGATGTAAACACTTCTTTTTGTATCGTCAACTTGACCTTGACCCGCCGACTATGCGGTTCCGTCCAGATAAACCCAGCATCAACCAATCGCACCTTGTTCAAACCCTTGAGCCTCTTTAAACAGAGAGCCAACAACTCTCGCGATTCCAGTTCTGCGTTGACCCAATAGTTGGGTGGTTGGAGATACCGTTCACAGTTGCGACAAAAGTGTATGGTGACATGCTTGGGTATGCCTTCTGTGATATCCACAACGCCACGAATACAATTTACGCACATGTTGGCCGGATTCGGCGCAATGGCTGTCCCGCACTGACAGCATAATCTACTTAACGTCAGTGATGTTCTAACCGTTATATCCTCCCGATAGACTCACATGAGCTGCTGTTGTGTCTGTGGTATATACTCCATGAGTGAGGAAGCGTGTAGAGTCGAAAGTGAGCAATAAAAAAAAAGTAAATTAATTCATTCATTTATGAATGAAAGTAACCCTCAACTACGCAGGCTCCTCGTTGCACGTCATGGGGGTAAATGTCACTGATGAAGGCCGTAAGGAAGCATTAGACTCATTGGCTACTCTTCTAGATCAATTGGATGCTACTGGTGAGCCGTCAAGGCAAAGTACGTCTCACCAAGTGGTTTCAAACGATATCACCCAAGGAAAAGAGCAAGATTGTCAAGGACGTAACGCAGTTGGTGTTGGCGAGACGGACAAAGATGTGCAACTTTTTGGAATACAAAGGTAAATTGTCAGTGCATGCACGAAGATGGTAGCTTACAAGAGTGATGACCATGTAGACACCAAAGTCGTGTATCGGAGGTAAGAGGAACATTATTCACTGATGGACATTTAGACCCTGATGGGACACGCTCTCTAGATATGCGTCCCTCTTCTTTGTAGCTGGCATCAACCAAGGCGACAATGAACTCATTACGCTGGAAATAGTGCATCGCTATGTAGAAATCTTGGATCGGTATTTTGGCAATGTAAGGTCAACATTGGCCTCGGACATGACATTGATCGGCTTTAGGTATGCGAGCTCGACTTGATCTTCAACTTTCAAAAGGCCTACTTTATACTGGACGAACTCTTGATTGCTGGAGAAATGCAAGAGACATCGAAAAAGAGTGTGTTGCGCGTGGTGACTCAACAGGATCAGTACGAGGATGCGGAAGCGAACGAATTGAAGGGAAATGCCTAGGTTGTTTTGCTGTACATTACAAAGCTATCACCACTCGATATAATTTACTCTATGCTGATATGCTCCTTCTCTCGGCTGATGACGTGTCAAGTTCACTTGAGCAAAGGTTGTTGTTCCGAGCTAACGCCTTCAGTAGACGCTGGTCCATTCGCGTCGCCGTCTGCACCACGATCCATGCCGTGGAGACCTAAAGCACCATAGTCCTTCATGTTTGGCTGCTGCAGTTCGGAACCATCCTGGTGAGACGGTTTCCGGACAGCAAGACTAACCTTGGTAGGGACTCTGTTGGCGCGGGAAGATCGTGATATCGTCGACCCGGACAATCTGCGTGTGTGGAGAAGACCGGCTAGACTGGGATGAATCTTTTGGCGATTGATAGGCCTTCGCATCACTTTGATCTTGTTGTGGACTGCATAAAAGCGGGGTCAACGCGTGTCTGTGCAAGCGGTTACATAATCCTTCTTACCATCCACGTAAACGTCCGTTTCATCGACAATTTCCTCGCCAATGAGCTCTTCAATCACATCTTCTAGTGTGATGACGCCGAGCGCTCCGCCTTCACCGCCTGGATTCTCGGAGACAAGAGCCATGTGACCTAGACCGAGTGAATAGGGTGACTCTTTTGCAAGCCATGAATGACGCTTACTCCTGCCTTCCTGGAAAAAGTTCAAAATATCCAAGCAACTCGTATCGATACCGGTCTCGGGAAGAGTACTGAGAGGAAAATCCTTCACGGGATAGTTGTCTTCCGGGTCGTAGGTGATCAACTGCTTGACGAGCAACATGCCGACGAAATTGCTCTTGTCATCACTCGTATGAATAGGGATTCTAGAGTAACCGGCCGAGAGAATGGTGTTGACCAATTTCTCATCCAGGACAGCGTCCAGAGAAAGCGTATATACATCTTCAATGGGTGTCATGATGTGCGATACGTCCTTGTCTCGAAGGTCCAGGACAGCGCCAATAATAGTGACTTCATCTTCGGTCAATGCGTCAAGATCTGACGCCGTCTCACCTTGATGCAACGATACGAGCGTCTTCAATTCTGCCTTGCGATAAACGGTGCCGTGTGATTCACCCAACCAGCGATCCAAGAGTAAGGCAGTTGGATAAGCGACAGGATACATAATGTACATGAGAACAAGCATTGGGCTGGTGCGCACCATGGATGAGCTCTTCGATCAAGCTGACACCGAAACATTCATTCACTTACTAGGCGAATTTGGCCCCTATCGCAAGACCATGTCTTACACAAATAGCTAAGGTGGAGGTTAGCATTCATGTGCATGTCATACTAGCGGAGTCAGACGGAACATTTACCCTGAGGAATGATTCTGCAAGCGGAGGATGTCAGCGTATAGAGCATGATAAGAATGAACCAACTGGTACTTACTCGCCAAAGATGACAATCAAGACGGTGGATGCTAAAACAGCAACCAAACCTCCCCCAAAGACGGAATCCAAAATGATGGGCAAAGTCTCATTGACAATCACATTGGACAAGAGCAGCGTCACCAGCACCCAATGCCGTCCTCGACCGAGTAAGGCGTACACCCGTTCGGCATGTTTCCGTTCATGTTCCTCGCCCGATCGCATCAAGACCAACAAATTCGTTTCGTCCAAACCCATGAGTCCAAGCGTTAAACCTAAGGCATATCACGGTATTAGCATCATCCATACCTCATCCTCTACCTCCCTTACCCGCAAAGCACCCTCCAAGCAGCACCAGAAAGGCGATAACCCCCATCTTGGCCCAAAACTCTGCTGTGCCGAATTCCGTCTCTAGTTCCATGACACTGAGAGCTAGCCCAGTCATACGCCATTCACAGGGTGTAGGCACTGCAGCGACTCGTCGAAAGATGTTGGATAATAGAAAAGGCACTCGTAACACTGTCAATGCGTCTCTTCTCTTCATAGTGTGAAAGGAGTAGCAGACAAGCAATTATTGGAGCATGGCTTCTGTGCAGTCATTAGTGTATAACGATCGCATGACCTTTGGTCTGCGACAGAATGACTATCAGAGATACAGGTAGAGTCGCTAAGGGTGTAGAGGTAGTAGGGTTGACTCTTTCTACCCAGACAATACTGCGCACGACGATTGAATCGACTACGACAGTTGCTGAGTGAGACGCATGCCAAAGGCAATGGCAAGTATCAGGCACGCGAACTGCCAGAAACGGTCGAGGATGTTCGGTGAGTAGGGTGATGGGAATGACATCAGGAACTCATTGGCCTCAGATACCTTCACCTCTTGATCTATCAGTCGGAGCGAGCATGGGCTTATGGAATGGAGCTCAAGGAGGACGCGAAGACAAACGATCGCAAGCGACATCACATGATGAAACGTCTCAGGAGAGCACAACAGGCTGCAACGCAACTGGTTGACCTGTGCGAGAAATCTCGCGATATCGTGGATGATGTATTTGCCCTGGATATCAAGGTATGTGTCTTCAGGATGGACCTTGAAGTGCGGCGTTTCATGGTGTGTTGCTTATTCCTAGGCCTACGCGCTTCAAATACAAGGCTACTATTTCTTTGAATCTAGCAACTGGCGTGCTGCCTTGGATCACTTCGTCGCTTCTCGCATCATTTATGACGCTCTTTGCCGCAGCGCATCTGTCCGAGATCAAATGATGTATCAATACGCCATGGAGACCATTGATCCCAACATTAGCGTGGCCAGTCGACGTCTTGGCTACACCGTGGAGCGCAACATGAACGACACGGCAAAGACGCTCCGAAAGCGAGGTGTAGGGGATGCTGTCGACTTGGCGTCCATTGAACGCCAGTTCCAGGTAAGATCATTTGCACCTTGGTATATTCTGTAAGCTAATCCTACCCCAAGAACCTCGCTCAACCTCACGTCGAGGCATCTAAGCCAATCCCAAACTTCCAGCTGATGCCATCCAAACCCATCTTTTATGATCTTGCCTTCAATGCCATCGAGTATCCAAACATTAGTGGGCGCGCAGAACGCAAAGCTTGGTTGAATTGGTTTCGATAATAGAGACGTGTTTATGTTGGCAGTAGCCGCTTTCAGAGAGTCTGCTGTTAAGGCAGTGGATACTTGCTTGTTGAGAGCACAAGGACGAGCTCCTGGCATGGCCATGGAAGCGGATGTGCGCGAGGTCATTGCACCCGTGTATGCGATGTCTGAAGAACATGTGTCGGTCACTCTCACAGATTGGCGGCGGACCTTGTTGGAAGACGTGTTTAGAGAGTATGCTTTTGGACTCGTGGTACGTCTGTCGTTGCTTGTAGTTGCTTCTCGCTTTCGCTATCCACATGTTGACATCTCACATGACATTTCTCAGCGGCAGCAAGATCAGGGATCAGACAAGTACTTTGCGCAACTGTCCGACTTTTTGGACCTCTGCTTGACATGCGAACGCCAAGGTATGGTTGGACAGGGGAAAGCAACGCTCGCAGTTGACAAGGAGATCACTTGAATAGACATGATGGATCCAACGGTGCCTTTGACGTTGATAGAGGAACTCTTGGACGCACACACCATTGCGGCATGCATCAGGATCTTTGATTACATTGAAGATCGGCGGGAGGGGATCACAAAGGTGGGTATTGGACAGCTGCGCCGAGGTTGGATGTGGATATTGACATGGACATCTAGGATATGGTTCCGAACCGAGGAAAAGGTTTGGTGCTTCTTCGTCTGTGTAATGAACTCCTTCGTCGATCCTCAAAGACGGAGAACACTGTCTTTTGTGGACGCATCCTCATGTTTTTGGCCAACTCGTTTCCATTAGGCGAGCGTAGCGGTAAGGCTTGGAAATCGCGATAGATGGTCTGTCTTCGCTCATTTTGCTGATGCAGGTGTCAATGTCAAGGGAGAATTCAACCTGGAAAACATTACCCTATATGAAGTGGATGAGAATATGGACAGCGACAAGTCGGCTGATAAAGGTATAGTTTTGTCCAAGATGAACATGTAACGTACTCATTACCGCCGTAGTCAAGGATAGCACATTTTACAAGCAGTTTTGGCGGTTGCAGCGATATTTTGCCAACCCCTTAGCACTATTTAAAGAGCAAACGACAGGAGAGCTCAAGGAGGTGGGTTGAGACTGGAAGCGACATTTAGAAAGGAATCACGTCTCTGATCGTCTCATTGCCAGGGCATCGAAGCAACATTGGCTGCCTTTTCCGCTCTTAGCGAAAAGGAGCAAACGATGCGAAGCATGCGGGCGGAGAAACAAGACAAACAAGAGGGTGCTACGAATGGCAAGAAGCGTCGCTACTCGGAGCTGGTTGACCGTGCGCCTGTCTTGCCGTTCAACGACGTTCTAGGAAGCAAGCAGCATCACTTTTTCCCAAAATTTCTCACCGGTCGTAACCTCCTTCCACTAGAGGTAGGTGCTAAAGCGCTGCACAATCTCGGTTGCTGAAACAGCCCAGATCTCGGACCCTTATTTCCGCCGTAATATCCTTGTACAAATCCTAATCGTCTTTCAATATCTCCTCGGCTTCTCACAGAGCAGTCAAAAAGAAGCACACGTCCTCCTCAATAATTCCCTCAAGACACCTTATACCCTATCCGACGACGATGCCAACTGGATCACCAGCCTTCGGCAAGACGTAATCAAAGAGCTTCGAGCCACTTCCACTGACGGCGATAAATTCACCGATACCATACTTCTCATCTTGGAGCACGAACGACACTGGGTGAGTCAACTAGCTATATTTGAGTTCGATGTGGTGCGCTAAGGTGCCTTTAGATTGATTGGAAGGGTCAACTATGTAAACCGTTCGATATATCACGAGTGAGCATGGAACAGGTGGAGAAGCTCTTGAGCCGGGAACCACAGCTGAGGGTAAGTCCTTCAGCGGCCACGACAACGTCTTCATACGCTGATCATGCACCAGCCTCTGCTCAACAAATTCCGGTTTGATGTTGGGACGATGGAGTTGACGCGATTATGGAAGACGGCCGGTCTGACACTGTAAGTCCCATATCATCCTACAGGTAGTCCCTAATCCCTCCGTATAGTGGAAAAGAAAGCCCGCCGACCCTAGACGAATACATTGAACACCTAAAGAACCAGATGCAAGACGACCTGCCACCTGACGAAAAGCAAGACCTCGAGACGGCACAAGCATGGCGCGGCCTTCGACTCGCTGCCCATGACCATTTTGCCCTCTTTAATGAGATCTTTCGAAAGGATCGACAAGATCAGCCGCCCTTGGAAGCATTACAGGACGTGATTGCGCATCACAAGAAACGGCAGCGGCAAGACAAGGGTGAGGAAAAGCAGCCACGTGAGCGACATACGCATGAGGAGGAGGTGGACAAGGAGGCCAGGATGGGCAAAGGCATGGCAAATGACACGAAAGAGGACACGAAAGAGGAAAACAAAATGGAAAGGGATGGGGCAGAAAGCCAAGGCGTCAAGCAAGAGGATGAAATAGGACGAGACGATGTGGCAGAAGCCAAGGAGAAAACGGATGAAGATGTGGCGGACCAAGAGGAGATGAACGAAAATGTGGCAAAAGACAAGATGGACGAGGATGCGACAGAACCTGTATCATCATAAGAGCACGGATTGACTCACATGCAACCGTGAACTATAGTATAGGCGACAATGGGATGTCGAGACAAACAATAGGTCCAATATGATACATGCACACTCCTAGAATACTACTCTTGACAAGACATTGAAATTACAGGCCTACTCTTTCAAACAAACCTACTAAAAGTACACAGCACATCTACACCAAACCCATCCACCATTAAATACCTAGAGTCCCTTCATTTCAAGGTCACTCCACCGTCGCTTTGGCCAGGCTTCTTCCACTCCTTCTTCACCCTGCCCGACTGTATTCCTACAATCCTTCCTGCGCCATGTCTTGAAGGCGTCTTTCACTTGAGTAATCAAGGATGGTTGAAACCAGGACGATGCCGATGACTCTTGACGTTCTCGCGCTTGGTCAGTAGTTTTGGTGAGACCCAAAACACCCAATTCACCACCTCGTTCACGCGCAAATCGCTCCACCACGTTATGGAAGAGCAATTGCAAGACATGATCTTTGGCCTCGTCAAAGATGTCTAGAGTGTATTGCTCCATTTGCATCTGAGCTTGTATCTTCTCGATTTGACGCGAGGTTAGATTGACCTGTAGGAAAGAGCTTGGGTTGATGAAGGTATTGTAAAAGGAGGCAAAGAGTGGTCGGAGCGATGATGGGACTTTGAGAGGTTCGGCGGCTGGATGTGAGGTTCCTTGAAGGGAGTCGGAAGATTGAGGCGGTTTCAAAAGGCTATCCACAGTCTCTTGAATGCTCACAAACGGACTCGTGACATCCACAAGACGAAGAATGCCGTCCCGGGGCTCATCCGCGCCAAGGGCAATAAAGCTTGATCTGGAAGCACTCTCAAAAGAGATGTTGGACCGAGACATGTCCTCCAGAGAGACCCTGGGAACTTCTGGTTCCTTTTTGATTGATGTGACGGGGATGAATTCGGCTGTTGGGACAGACGAGGGTGATGGAGAGGGAGAGGGAAGGGGAGGTGGAAGCGATTTGCTGTAAGAGGGTATCGAGTCTTGGTCAAAAGCGGGAAAAATCAGAGACAAATTCTCTTGGTCGGTCATGGTTGAGTAACCATAGCTTGATCGTGTTTGGTCTAGTTGAGACGATGGATGCTTGTCTTCGTCAACACTCTCTTTGGCCGCCGCCACCTTTTCCAGTTTGGTGTCTGATGGTTCACGCACATTGATGGCCACTGGAGGCTCTGCTGGCGACTCACTCTCGGCCAGCGAACCCCTCCGCCAATGCAAAATGCAGTCCTCCTTCAGGCCCTGGTAAGCATCCACGAAACGCGTCAATTCGGCGCAGAATGCCTTGACCGAGTACTTGTCTAGAATAACACGTTTGTAGGGATCCATGAGGGCAACCTCGAAAGCATTCCATAGGTTCACTGCCCCTTGCGTTGCGGCGATTTCTGAGGAATTTGCAGAGAGCTCGGAATGAGTTCCGACCTGCGATTGGTCTATGGACGTCGCCCGCGATGCCAGTTTCGTCATTGGACGTTCGCCAGTGTCAAGGCGAGCAGAGGGATGCAAAGGAGTTTCTCCAATGTCCGCACCATGAAGAGGTGTCAACGGTCCGCTGTATCCTTTTTCCGTGGCCTCTGAACTACCATGAATGTTGAGCCCGCTGGCAAATCGATGCCAGACATTGCTATCATCAAAGTTCACGTCACATTTACCGCCTTTGCCGAGTCTGCTGACCTTCAAGACCTCTCCAAAACCCTTTCGTGTCATTTTCTTGTCGACAGTATGCCTCAACCGCAACTCTTGAAGGAGCGGAAGTACTACACTGGAGATATGCGTCGTAAAGCATCCCAAAACAAACCAGTTGAAGGATAGCCATTGTGGGTAGGTATTTTGATAGTAAATGTGCCAAATGTAATACATAATGTAGCATGGAAGCGCAAACACCACTAGCAAAGGCATCAGTCTGTGTGTGTGCGCGCGCATGTTTTTGTGACATGCCAAGAGAAATCTAAACCTACCTGTGACGAGCAGATCCCGCTGTATGCCGAATGCATCCTCACTTTGCCAAAGAAACACCAGCAAAAGTGGACACAGGACGAAAAAGTAGGCGCTGAGGACTACAAGGAACGGCTTGTATTCCCAATCATCCAGCGTGCAATACACGCTAGGAATGGGCAATGCTGCCGAGTTGGGCTCGGCATTGTTGGAGGTGTCGTTACGGGTGACAAAGGTCACAAGCATGCAATAAATAAACGAGGCGGCACATGTGGAGGCTAGCACCTTGTGAATCGTGTTTTCGATCGTGGCCTGATCGTAGCTCCGAAAGATTCGATCGAGCCGCCTATGTGGATGCGCAGGCGGATGAGCTTCTTCTAAAGAAGGTCGACGTGGTGATGTTATGGTGGAGGAAAGGATCGATTGACGTGTCGAGTGCGGACCATTGGGTGATCGAGCACCGGGCGAATTCTCCAACGGACGAACACGCGTGCGAACCATATGTGATCCAGCCAATTCTCCCGGATGTAGTGTCCTATCGATCAGCACCTCTACCCTTCTTTTGACCACATTAAGCCGATGAATGAAAATTAGCCGCATCGCACGGCAAACAAATGTCGTATAGAGGGGTATCAAGCCGAGATATCCAGCCCAAAGCAAGAGAAAACAAGGAAATTCAGCGGGTATAGCGGCCTTGAGCTATCACTGCATCAGTCTCCCCCCTTCCAATCTAACTCGCTCTACCCACTTACCAGAAAGCTCACCACGGCAAGCCCATCGCACACACCCCCCACACATGTCAAGATGACACTCCTCTGTTGCAGCGCTACGTTGCTTTTGCTCCTATACCAAAACAAGAGCGTTGTCCCTGTTGCCATGATGGCATAGACACCTGCCACCACCGAGTAAGCCACCCCCCTGACCAGGCCATCGTCGTCGATGAACTTGGTGCTGGAGGCCATGGGGACAGTGAGAGTGAACAAGATGCAAATGTGACCCAATGTGACATGTGATGAAAGCTCAGCTTCACGTGGCTGCAACGTGGGTTGACATCAACGTGGATGGGGAGAGAGAGCGAGAGAGTAAGAATGTCCGAGAGGAATGATAAGGGAACTAAGGGATAGATAGATAGATAGATAGAAGGACAAGTGATTGGATATTTTCATTGGTTCATTGGACATGACCATACTCTCTCATGCCAATAACCTTCTCTCTATGTATATGTCATATACACATATACATGTAAATACACACGACCTTTCTACAACGTATTCCTTTTCCTCGAGTCTCAATCACTGACTAAACCCCACCATCACTCACTCTAACCCAGTCCATCGAATCCTCGGTACGGCACACGCCATCAGCCATCGCTCGTAAAGGGACATGGTTTGCGCCACCGCCACCGGTTTGCTCTCTTGCTCTCATGTTTGGCGTGACCAAGGACTTTATTGGCAAGCCAGCACCGCCTGGTTACATTGCTGGTCTCGGACGTGGTGCAACAGGGTTTACGACTCGGTCAGACATTGGTCCTGCGAGAGAAGCGCCGACAGACCTTGAATCGCTACAAAAGGCTGCGTTAGAGAAAAGGAGAGCCGAAGGGGACGAGGGTGAGGACGATGACGAACGGTTTCAAGACCCTGATAATGAGGTGGGTTTGTTCTCTGGAGCACCCTATGAGGAGGACGATGAGGAAGCAGATCGCATATGGGATCAGATTGACGCGAAAATGGACGAACGACGCAAGGCACGAAGGGAAGCGCGTGAAAAACAAGAGTTGGAGCAATTTCGAAAGGAGAGGCCCAAGATTTCAGAACAATTCTCCGACATTAAGCGAAGTTTGGCCAACGTATCCGTGGACGAGTGGCAAAATTTGCCAGAGGTGGGAGACTTGACGGGCAAGAACAAGCGACGACCGAAATTACCGGAACGATTCACGCCCGTTCCCGATTCTGTGTTGGCAGCCGCAAGGAATCAGAATCAGATGGTCACCACGCCGGCTGATTCGGGCATGACGACGAATTTCGTAGAGATTGGCCAAGCACGTGAACGGGTCTTGGGCGTACGGCTCGATCAAATGTCGGATTCAGTCTCTTCGCAGACCAATATTGATCCAAAGGGCTACTTGACCGATCTCAACAGCATTGTGGTGAAGAGCGCGGCAGAAATCGGCGACTTGAAAAAGGCCCGCCTACTCCTCAACTCGGTGACACAAACAAATCCCAAACATGCACCCGGATGGATTGCTGCGGCACGTTTGGAGGAATTCGCTGGCAAGATGACGGCTGCTCGAGCAAAAATTGCCAAAGGATGCGAAGAATGTCCCAAGAGCGAAGACGTCTGGCTGGAAGCAGCTCGCCTCAATAACAAGGACAATGCCAAAATCATTCTCGCTGACGCGGTACGACACAATCCAGAGTCTGTCAAGATATGGCTCAAGGCAGTTGATCTCGAAAATGATCCCAAAGCTCAAAAGCGCGTCATTTGGCGCGCACTCGAATTCATACCCAACTCTGTCAAGCTCTGGCGGACGGCCGTGAATATGGAAGAGACTGCAGCCGGAGCGAAAACCCTCTTGTCTCGCGCCGTCGAGCTCGTTCCGACCAATGTCGATCTCTGGTTGGCCCTTGCTCGCCTCGAGACCTACGAAAACGGTAAAAAGGTCCTCAACAAGGCCCGTTCAGCAAATCCCAACAGTCACGAAGTCTGGATTGCGGCAGCTCGTCTAGAAGAGTCTCAAGGCAAGGACGACATGGTTGACAGAATCATTCAAATGGCGGTCAACAAACTGTCGCTTACCGGCTCAGTTTTGGATAGGGAGCAATGGCTTAAGGAGGCTGAAAAGGCTGAACAGGATGGCAGCATCGTAACGGCCCAGGCCATTGTTCGGGCCACCATTGGTATGGGTATCGAAGACGAGGACAGAAAGAAGACATGGATGGAGGACGCCGAGAGTTGTATCTCCCATGGCACCATTGCCACAGCCAGAGCCATTTACGCCCATGCACTCAAAGTATTTCCGGGCAAGAAATCCATCTGGAGGCGAGCGGCCTATCTCGAAAAATCATACGGCACTGCCGAGAGTCTGGATGAATTGTTGAAGCGTGCAGTCACCTATTGTCCTCAAGCCGAAGTCTTGTGGCTCATGGGTGCCAAAGAAAAGTGGCTTGCTGGCAAAGTGAGCGAGGCGCAGGCTATTCTCGAAGAGGCATTCAAGGCCAATCCGAACAGCGAACAAATCTGGCTTGCCGCAGTTAAACTGGAGAGCGAGAATGGGGAATACGAAAGAGCTCGCTTCTTGCTTCAGCGTGCTCGGGATCAGTCGGGTACCGAGCGGGTATGGATGAAGTCTGTGGTACTAGAGCGACAAATGAAGCATTTCGACACGGCTTTGGAGCTATTACAGGAAGCGCTCGAAAAATACCCCACCTTTGATAAACTGTGGATGATCCAAGGACAAATTTATGACATGGATCTCAGTGATATGGCCAAAGCCCGCGAAGTGTACGCCAAAGGCGTCAAGAATTGCCCCAAGAGCATCACCCTATGGATCTTGTCGGCCCGGTTAGAAGAAAAAGCAGGCGTGCTGATTCGAGCTCGATCCATTTTGGAGAAAGCAAGGTACATGAACCCCAAGACCCCGGAATTGTGGGTAGAAGCCATCCGGGTTGAGTTACGGGCCAACCAAGCTGCAGCAGCCAAAGCCCTGGGCGCCAAGGCCCTCCAAGAATGTCCGAGTAGCGGTCTCTTGTGGAGCGAACTCATCTTTTTGGAACCACGGCCCCAACGCAAATCACGATCAGTGGATGCGCTCAAGAAATGTGAACATGACGCGCTGGTCGTCTGTGCGGTCGCACGCTTGTTTTGGTCAGAACGCAAGGTGGACAAGGCTCGATCTTGGTTTGCGAAAGCTGTCAAGATTGATAGTGATCTCGGCGATGTGTGGGCGTGGTGGTATAAGTTTGAACTACAACATGGTACCGAGGAGGAGCGCAAGGCATTGGTTGATGCCTGTGTGCGAGCTGAACCCCATCATGGCGAGGTGTGGCAGCAACAGGCAAAAGACATGAGCCACGTGGGTTGGAAGACTGTAGATATCTTATTGGCAACGAGCGCTGCGCTTGGCGAGAACCAGACGGCGACGGCTGCCTAAAATCGCAATTGTACAATACATTCTCTATGCTATGTCCGGGTCTATGTGCTATATGACTAGAATACACGTAATTTGGGGATTTACAACCCCTCCAACGCGAGGCTGTTGCTGAAGGTCATGATACCATCAACTAGCATCGCATCCACGCCAAATCTCTCCTGTATATCACGGTACACGGCGTCATTGTTTGCTTCTCCAAACGTCGTGAGGATGAGGCCACTCTCCTTCACATTGGTGATTAAGCTTGGTACTTGAACCTGGAAAGGAGGTCAGCAACCTGCAATTGAATCATGGCGTGCCATCCATCTCACCAAAGGTGTGGCTTCACAAATGATGCCCAAGAGATTGGAGCTCTTTGCAAACTTGATAGCTTCCTTGAGGGATTCACATCGTCGATCTCCCAAAGCTGATGAGATGGTGTCCGAAGTTTCCCACTTGATATCTGCTTCTTCCACCATGTCGACCTCTTTGCGCTTCTGGCCACGACGAAGATTTGGACCGAAACCGGCAAATGTCTTGAAGAAGACGGCAAAGTTCGGTTGCTTCCAATTCATGGCAGTGCAGACCGCAGGATTAAGCGAAGAGAAGAACAATTGCCGATGCCTTGAGGACGCGTTATCGTCCTTGTCAGATTGCGAAAAGTACTCTGGAAGGTGCGGAGTGCTAAGCGCGTGATCATAAACGCAATGAAGAATGGTATCAATGTAGGCGTTGATATCTGAGATGTTGGCAAAAGAATGTTGTCGGGCGGCCATGCTGGTGGTAGGGTATTTGATTTCTATATTCAACCCAATGTGATGAGGCAGTTTCTGGATTGTGTCAGAACGTGTGGAGACAGATCGAAGCCCATATATAATCAACTCACTTGTAGGACGTCTTCCAGGCTGAGGTACTCTGAATTCAATGCCTCTTGAAGCTTTATGGGCTCCGCAGTGTTCCAATTGATGTTTGCTTCCAATTTCCCCATTCTTCGACCAATTATTCTGAACTGTTCAAAGGTGACATCGCAAACTGACACCTCAAGCATATCCGTTGGGAGCAGCCAGGACGGATAAATCACGGGCACTAAATTTCGTGTAACTTGTACTATAACATGCAAGTACGATCCGGATAATGACGAAGCAACAATCAAAGACGGTACTGTTGTCGTGTTTGTCACGGTATTGGGGGTGGCTCCAGACGGTTGTCCGACTTTTGCATAACGCGAGGCTTCATCTTGGGTGTCAATCAGTAATCCCTTCTTGGATTGTTCAAGCAGTGAGGGACGACTATCGTGCTGCGTCTGTGTGCTGTTATTCGCGAGATCCGTGGACTTCCAGTAGGTTTCGATTCGTCCACCAATTTCCAACTGCGCACCAGAGAATGGCTTAATGATGGTGTATGTGAAGGTGACTTCGCCTACTAGCCGAAGATGTGTGTCAAAGAGAGGCACAATACAGCGATCCGCTACTCCAGTCCTGCTGTAGGCGGTATCAGAATTGCCGTAGTTTCTCGATCGGTCAAAATGGTGTGGAAGTGCAACGCCTTTGCCGATAACTTTGCTACCAAAAGTGGGAAAGATTTCGAATTCCAAAAAGAAGTTCTCCATACCGTCAACTTGGAAAGAGAAAGCCTCATCCTCGTCTTCTAAAGGTAGGATCACACTGTGAGGTATAGATCCCGTATCCGGCCTCGATGATACGATAAGCTTCAGCGATGTAATTTGCGTGTTGCTGTAGAACTTTATGGGTACTGTCGAGGAGTTTGATCGATGTCCCAGCGTGACTTGAACTTGATATTTCTTGTCTAAATAATTATGACCGTAAATGCGGAAAGGAATGATTGGAGGTGGCAGTGAAAGTGAAGGTATTTTGTCGAGATCGGAACCTTCTTCCATTTGTATGTCCTCGACCTCGTTAACATCGTTTGAGATTTCTATGTTGGTTTTGTGCACGCCTTGAAGGGATAGTTGGTCACTCCCCCTGGTCACAGTTCTCACGTCACTGCAACCGCCTGCTTCCACCATAAGGTTGTAGCACTCGACTTCTCCTTCCCATGCAGCGTAGTAGACAGCAGTGGCGCCGTTTTCATCCTTGACACTCAGATCGCACTTGGCTTTGAGTAAAACCTTGACACAAGCTACGTGACCTTCAGAGGCGGCCCAGAACACAGGTGTCCATCCATTATATTTGTCAGCCATATCAATCCACTTCCGCTCACGATCGTTCTCCGTTAACAATTGCACGATATCGGTGTGACCCGCACGAGCAGCGAGATGTAATGGAAACAGACCTTCAGAGTTAGCCAGCGTTTGCGCTCCCTTCGATAGAAGCATTATAGCGATGTCCTTGTGGCCGTACTGACATGCTAAGCTGAGTGGAATATGATCGCTCTCGTCCGACGGTTCAATGCTGACATTTGTCTTTGAAAGCAAAATCTGAACGCATGCAGTGTGGCCGTTCATGATGGCATATATAAGAGGATGAAAACCGTCATGATCCACTGAAGTGATATCAGCCCCATGAGCGAGCAGGAACGTGGTTGGTTCCGAGTACCCATGCATCGTCGTATAATGTAACGGCTGTCTGCCGTAAGCGTCAGTGCAGTTGACGTTCACCCCCTTCTCGACACATAACCGCATAACTTCGAATTTACCGGAAATTGCTGCTTCGTGAAGACAGCTGCGTTGATTGATATCGTCACAATAATTGAAGTTGATCAAGCCGGTGGACGCCAACAGAGTCGTCATTTCGGTGCTCGATCCTTGGCAAGCATGCCAAAATACGCGAGATAACCTCTCCTTGTCTTCAGCGGAAGGACGTTGACTAATACGACTTAGAATATCTAACAACATCGTGCTCTCGTTCTGCGATACTGCATTATACAAGTCGAGTTCAATGTCGTTTAAGGCTGCTTCCGAAGAATTGATTAAATATAATGCTGGCTTTTCCAGTTTCGGACTCTCCGGCATATCAGACAACACAACTCCGTAACCGTCAGCAAGATTTTCCATTTCCAGCAGATTGGTGGCAGCAATATCCGCCAATTCTGTAAGGACTTGCGCATTGAAACACGGTTGTATGTCGATCTGGCGAGATAAATAGAGCTCCTTTGTGCTTGACTTTGATCTCTTGTCCCACTTTTTGAGGATTTTCCGAAAACCTGTTCCATTGAGCTCAACAAATTTCTAAAGAGAACGGAAGCCGGCTTTAGCGTCGAACACATTAAGTTGGCCGAAAATGCTTACTTGAAGCTTGTTGAGATCATGCTGGTACTGAACAAAGGCCTCACGAAGACTGTTCAAGCTCGTTGTTGCCTGATGTGTGCTCTGCCGGGTAACAGGCTCTACAGGATTACCTCGGCTTGGACCGGTGTGAAGAAGCAGTACGCGTTTTTTGTCGACCAAAGTCCGTAGACGAACTCGCAACTCATTCTCTTTTTGCAGGTAGAACGTATTGATCTACCCATGGCATCAATTCCGATCGCATATATCATCCACCTTACTTACTTTCTCTAACTCTCTTTCCAATCTGAAGAAGAAGGCAGCTTTCTGACTTTGAAGGAAGCGTACGCGCGCTTCTTCGCCTTCTGCTCCCGGTTGGTTAGGCGCATGCTTGACCAACGAATTGATGATCTTCTTTAAAACTTTGTAATTGAGGTAATGCGCAGACCATTCTGTCAGTTGCTGGGATTGGATCTGCTTTCCGAACTATATGTGAGGGCACGCGTCAGTTTTCCGGACGACAAGAACAAGCAATAGCATATGTGACACTTGGTTGCAAAAGAAGACACGCTAGCATCACGCGAGCTCCGCATCCACGCCGCTAGTTCTCTCCATTGGGAGAGAGAGGCATAGGTATGCACCGTCGCTTATCACTATGTGAGCTTACCTTCATAACTTGTCTATTTCACCAACAGTGAGGTCAGTTGCACGATTAGGTAACAACTTCGGTGATACTAGGGTCTCCAAAGTTGGTAAGCTACAATACTCGTGTCAAAGGCTGATGTAGACGCCACATTGCCATGACTTTACCTCGTTGAGCAAGTCCGAACACTCTAAACAGATCGGTGGTTACTCCACGCACGACAAGACTAAGACGGAAGCTCAGGAACCGGTACCAGCGTTCAGAAGCTCTAGTGGCTTGGAAAGGGCCTCGCCGAGCACTTACATGCCAGTGCACGTTGCTGTATGCTCCAAAGTCATTGGCTGAAATAACCCTAACCCAATCACTTGGCGCAATTTCTCTCTATTGTTTGATGACAACGCGTCTAATGTTGAAGGCGAGACAGACAATCATGACAATCATGCCATAACATGCTAAACCTATGGCAATTGCTTTTGATTTGGTCATGGGTTGGTTCTCTTGCAGTTTGTAGTAAAAGAGGCCGGGGAGAACGAAGGAGATGATGGTAGACCCTGTAGATCCGACGAATGATAGCACAATGTCAAGCTCCAGGCCAAACATGGCAATAAGGTATGAAAAGACCAGAATGCCAGTTGTCGTCCAAAACCATTTGACTTGAGAAGGTGCTGTTGGTACTTTGGTTGCGGACTCCACGGAATGCTTGCGATACGACAGAACCTTGTCCAGTGAAGCGCGACATGGGTGGGCTTGAAGAGGGTAGCTGAAGAGTACCATGATGACGATGGCTAAGCGACCGACTGTGATAAATATAGACACGGGATCTGTTCGACGTCAGCTATATAAGCAAGATGCAGAGTATCACAAGCAAAGGGACCTTACACTCAACAATGACATTGGGTCGGACGGCATTTCCAAAGGCAATGTACCCAAGTATACCAATGGTTTCATAAATGCACACAGCTGAACCTATTGAAGCTTGAATGACCTTGTTCACCATCGGCTGGGAGTTATCCGATAATTCATTGTATACTGTGAACATCTACGAATGCGCGTTTAAGCTCTCATAGACGCTCAAATACACGGAACCTACATTCTGATGACATGTGAAGGCGAAAATAAGGACGGGTAAAGATGTGAAGATTTTTGACGAGAATCTGGCAATATTCACCTCACTTGCTGTATCAGTCGGTGTGCTGGGCCCGATAGAGTTCCAGATGACAATTGCTATTAGGTAGACTACTGCGAATAGTGCAATGATGCTGGTATATTTGAGTGAGTCTAATTTGCGTAAAAAGGAAAGCGGCACCACGATCAGGAGCATGAAAATGGTGAGCCAGAATCTTCCGGCTACCAATATAGAGCCACTGTCCAGGGATATAAAGAATAACGAGTGGGCAACTTGAGGCATGAGGTCGCTGATGATGATTAAATATGAGATGGCTACACCGAAACATTTTATAGCGATGGCGAGATCGAAGAAAATGGCGGCTTTGGGATATGTGACTTGTGATACAGCGAAAAAGGATGCGTTTCGACCTGGAATGTGCCGAGCCGCTTGTGTCAAGAAATAAAGACCGCATCCTGAAGCGGTGCCGCAAAGTAATATGAGTAGAATACCCGGTATAATTCCGACCGATGCAATTGCTGATGGCTTAGTATGTAAACATGCGTTAGCACCGAGTTTTAGCGCGTTGAGCAAGCTCTTCCTACCATTGCCAGCATGCCCGTCCCCAAAATGGTATTTGCTAGGTTGACCGACCCGCTCAGCACGCTTGCAGAGGCCGAAGTCACATTGCTATAGCCATGTTCTGGTCCGGCCAGCTCATATTCGTCCTCCAAAGTATCCGGTTCATATACAGTCGCTATCTGCCAGATGGAGTTGTTGGAGTGCCGTGTTAGTCGCGCTTCGCGTGGGGCTTCGTGGATCTCTAGTGCTTTGGCGTCATCTTGGACCTTTGGATGAACCTGTAGCTCTATGGCCTGAGTGTCTATATCCTTGTTCAGGTTTTCCGCCGGATCGTCTTGCAGCAGAACATAGGTCGCCATACACCAAAAGAGCACGGGAAGAATTCTTGCACGTGAGTCAGAACCGGGTTTTTGGCTGGTATGGTGAGTGACAAATCAGCAGAGCACAGCAAGGAGCAATCGGCGCTATTAGCGTCCGAAATCTATGGCAAGCATGCTTCCAACACCTCCAGTGTCAAAGCCAAACCCCACCGGTGCAATGGACATTTGGAAGATGTCTTACAAGGAGTGACTCACTGGCCAATGGACGTCTCTAAACCCTTTGCCGTTTTTTGGCAGTGCTTACGCAGCAACCCTGGTATGTTGAACGCTGCTGTTACTCAGCACGCGCTGCAAGAATCGAAACTAAGCATTATGTCTATTAGGCGAAGAACCACCGAGATACTCTGTGAGCAAAACCCAGTAATATCGAGTCCACCTGGCATCTCCAAAAGCATCTTCCGCTCCCTGTCAGTGCTGTGGTAGGCACAACATCACCTTGCTTCACCACAATGAGGATCATGTACGATAATGAAGGATGACATAGAGTTATCTTCAATTGACATTGCTCACTTGCCATTTGGGCCGCACAAGTGAAGGGAGGTCGAGTTGGTCCATAGGACAACACTCAAGTTGGAGAATGGTGGTCTGAAAGAGATTGAAGTCTGCAAGCGGTGCTCATTCGACATGTATGTACGTGATACGCAGGTTGCTGAAAAATGATGCAGCAAAATCGGTTAGGCAAGATTTCGGCGAATACAAGCTGCAGCATATGTACAATCACGTCAATCAAGGAACATGAGCTATCCAATAATGAAAAGCTACTGAATCTCTTGATGTGGTTTGGGTCTAAGGCCACATAACAAGAAACACACGCAGAGGATCCTTGCTACAAGCAGGAATAGAACCGGTTGAAGACTCGATGAGCTGGTGGAACTGAATGTTGTGCCACCTTTGACGTTCTCGTGATCCTGAGAGATGATCTACTAAAAATGACCGAACGTGTTACTACATGCAGTCTCGATTTGTGCTCAAGCATGTACAGAATGTACAGAAGATGATTCGATTCTTGCGCAAGACCAAAAAGGAAAAGTTTCTTTATCTGCATTTGCCAGACCAAAAGCCAGGGTGTCCAAGCAGGTACGTTGAAAGTTTGCTTGAAGAATTCGATGCAAGAATGTGATGAATCCGCAGCGCGCGGAAATGTATGGGCATAGAACCCCCGGAAAATAGCAAGCTCGAGCTCCTTTTTCGACAAGCACGACGCCAGAGTTGACACCTTGTCTTGCGGAGCTAGGGCTACGAAAGTTTAAACTTACCTATAAGCTGCATTCAGCTTTTGGAATGTCACAGCGCTAGCAGTTGAATAACTGGGAATGTAACGACTGAACTACCATAAAAGGAACTGCCTGATAGGGTTAGGGCTCGAATTTCACATGGGTAGAATTCATATAAGCCTAAACCTCAAAATTTTTACGTATGGCCTCCGTGGCACAATGGTTAGCGCGTGAGGCTTTTAACCTCAAGGCTGTGGGTTCGAGCCCCACCGGAGGCGTCATTTTTGGCCTACCAGATCTGTTGTCGGTTCTAGGTTGTTATGTGAAGCTTTCACTTTTTGCAAATCTCATCCCGCTGAATTATAACGAAAACTAGCGATGATTAAGCCATGCGAAAATATCCAATAGAGTGGTGATTGGTGACCATAATTGCAACCTCAGTTTACAACATAGTGACATTGGGCATTACAAGGGGATTGATCCAACTCAGATCTTGTCATGATTGCTAGATCACAAGAAGACATGCTCGACGTCAATTGACAGCAGGGCATACGCATGGTCTCAAAAATGACAGACGTGAAACGCATCGTCATGTTCGGGTCGGCATTATTTCCATGTGGTTCAGAGCCAGCTACGAGTGAGGCACGCAGTGACGCAAAGACTGTGTGCAGTCATACTTTCGCCTTACTTACGTTGTTCTCGTTCCATGTTGGCGGCGGATGTCCATATGCATCGAACGATATGATCGACGAATCACATTCGCTCTAATAATGTAAATTAAAGCAAATGAACGTCATTGGGAGATGGTCATCGAAGGTTAGCCATCGTGCCTCGTCGATAACATAGAACCTGTCTGCTATATATTCGCTCGACCTTGTAGACAAGCGGCCCAATAGGAATTAAAAGAAGATAACTTTACCCGAATATGCCGCAAGACTTGAAGAAAGGCGATGAAGTTCAATGGAAGTGGGTTGCGTGTATCACAAAGCCTGCAACAGCGTGCATGCTCATATTTCATAGGCAGCGGTACAGCTCATGGAGTTGTGGCCGAAAAGCAGACCTCCGGCAAAATGGCCAAAGAAATCAAGGGAAAAGATATTAGCAAGAACGCCGATAAAGAGAACCCGGCTGTCCATGTGGAACGCGAAGAGTCGGGAAAGAACCCGGTGGTAAAGAGGGCTAGTGAGCTTAGCAAGACCGAGTGACTTCGTGTCGACGGCGGACCACACGGAAGAGCATGTGAAATAAAACTAAGAATGAGCCAACCTTGGAAGCGAATGAAACAAGGAGGATGGGGAAGCAGGTGAAAGATTAAGACTATAACCTCCGGATCGCCTGTGATCCGTGGGTTGGTTTGGGGTAAAACTGCTAATAGTCACAAGTCTAGAAGCGCTTCCATGTTTTTCCATTCATCCTTTCGATAGGCTTTGTTCGTCTGAAACAGCCGTTTACGGTTTCTGTGAGAATCGCCGTGAGTCTGGCACCTCAAGATACACGGTTTCGGTGGACTCGAATTTCAGCAGTCCAGGGAACTAGATCCACACATGATGAAAACACCATCGGATTACCTAAACCATAAACTGAAATGAATGACAAATACAACACCCGATAGTACCCTAGCCAGGAAGGTGCGTTATGGGTTTTGCATGTGGCATGACAAGAACAGCCACATTGGGGTGACAAGATCTGGCGACCCCTTGTGGATTCTAAACTGACGAAAATTTTGTTTCCAAATGCGCGAGCCCTGTTTCGTAATCTTGGTGTTCAGCCATTTCGGGTGAAGGTGGCTTCCTATAGAAAGGTGACGCAGAAATCAGCGATGGGTCGGCGATGCCAAAGTAGGAAAAATACGTGGTGCATTCTGGCGCATTGAAATAGAAGGTCCCGAATAAGGGCTAGCGTGGCGCAATTTACGTGGTTGCGTCGCATGCTCCGTAAAGTCTGTCCATTCCGCCCAAACCTGTTTGGTTGCATGCAATTAGGTCACCCAAGGGCTTCGAACTTGGTTTCTGGGATCCAAATGATCGCGCATCGTTGTCATGCAGGGATATCATAGTACGCTTTCTGCCCCATTTGACAGTGTGCAAGTAAACTGATCAAGGGGGTTCGGCACATTTTGGTCACGCTTACTGCTTTGTAACGGATTACACAATGTTTCGTCAAAATGGGGATGACAATTGCGTGTGATCTTGCGCAAAAAGGCCAGGATGATCCAGCTCCTAATTCTCCTTTGCAAGGTAAAACAAGTATGTCTCAGAAAATTTGTGCAACCGGCCTATGGTCAGAACAAGTCAGATGGCGTTTGTGCCACGAAAATGAAGGCCAAGACAATGATCATCATGAGAGATTCTATACGCGTGTATATCTTTGTATATCTTACAATGGCGTTCTAAAACCCCGTGCAATACATCCTGCCATGTACAACCAAGGACTATTGATAGTCCAGACTATGATACAATATATCAAACAGAGAGATGACGTGGATTGAACCATTCCAGCGACTGCGTGGCCAACAATGCATCCGGCATAGCGAGATCGGATGACGAAACTTGATCAGCCATTCTCACAGACGGATTGAAATAGCCCCCCATTTGAGCACGGTAAGGGTGAGAATGGTCCCAAGGATTGAAGCGTGGTATAGAATCGAACCGCAGGGTTTCAAATGCTTCTTGATTCTGTCGAGGCACCATTGGAGGTGGAGTGAGATTGTATGTTCGAGGGAGTTGTTGTCGCTGCGGGTTTAAGGGGATGTTATTCCCATTCGAGTCTAAGCTGAATAGAGCATTTGCGTAAGGTGGTGAGATCTGTAGGGGGATGGTGTATTGATTTGGACGCATGTAATTAGGCGTCAAATGGGTGCGTTTAACGGGTCGAGGCGTGTAGACGCCGGGAATGTCGGGGGATGTAGTGGTATTGATGAGGGCGGAATTGGTAATATCATCAAAGGATCTTTTCAACTTTGACGGCGTTGTATATTGCGGTTGGGAGGGCGGGGTCATTGGAGGTGAGCAGGGATAGACGGTGTTGCGATAAGAATGAACGGGCATTGCATGGGGAGAGGGCTTTGCCAATGAACGGGCTTGCTGCACTGGGATACGGGAGATTCCCAATTGTTGACAACGCGCATGCCACTCTCCAAATTCCTTCTGCGAGCAATACAGATTGTACTTGAGGGCGACGAGGAATTCAATCTCCATGATATTGATTTCTCGCACATTCAGCTTTGATACTTGAGCCCAACTCTGTAACACATACGGATTAATTCATGCGCAGTCAACCATTACTGTATAAAATGCCAATTACCTTGTTGGAGTACGTGTTATCATTGAGGAATTTGTTGGCGAGCATCAAAGCTACTGTAAAGAGCCTAAACTCTGAGCCGGGAGCGCCTTTCACATCAGGATTGGCCCGCTTGAGTCGCTGTATATACTTGAGACTCAAACAAACGCAAGAGTCGGAAATTTGAGTTTTGGAGAACATGTAGTGGCAAAACTCTCCAAAGTGAGCAAAGGGATCTTTGTCATTTCGCTTGGGTTGAGCAGGATCGAACGGCTGATACCATCTCATGCACTCTTTACCGTACCACATGAATGGTACCATAAATGCGCAGAGATTGGCGAGCTGTATGGCCGTCGTCGCTGACATATGAGACGTAAGCGTCGATCGCTGAGCCATGGTTCTCTTAATGCACGCACAACAACCCAAGCAGCGAAGACAAACGTTAAACGCCCGTCGGCAGCCTTTTATTACAGCAGCATCGTCCTGGGCCCAAATTAGGTAGCGCCGGCAGCAACCTTTTTTTTTTTTAATTGTTTTCACCGATTTAAACTCACCTCCATATTCTCCGCCCCACCCCGACAAAAACGACCATCGCCACCTAGGTCATCCCCGTTGTGCATCTTGATTGGTGTGTCTGAAATTTTTAGCCCACATCGCCTGACCGAATGAGTTTCGGAATGTTTTGCACTGAAATTTTTTTTCCAGCGGATCCATTTCATGCCGTCGTGTCGTTAGGCGGCGCTTGTGTCAACATTGCCTAAAAATGGTGGGCAGGACACAGTCAGCATTGCGCAACGGTTCCCCTTAAATGATCTCCATCTTTGGCGGGAAAACCTTTTTGTAGGGGGTTGTGTCATCAGAACGCCAAGCTCTCTGCGGGAATCTAATCCTGGGTGCCAGTTGTACATTCTGTAAATTGCTTTGCCTATTTGCCCCAAGACTAAAGACCAAGACACACAGCCACTGTGACACTGCCGAGGAAATGATGACCGGCATGGACAGGGCCTGAGGAGATAAGATAGAGCGAGCGAGCGAGCGGGCGCGCGCGTGCGTGCGCATATGCATAGATAGAGGATAATATTAGACTATGTCCCCTGAGAGGGTTGAAGAGATCAGTGTCATCTCTCTCTGATGGGGATGCAACCGATGCTGCGACGAGCGGCCATCTCAGATCATGTAATTACGATCAGGTGGCGGCTGTTGCTACAGACAATACACCAGAGGCAGCTACACGTTAGCAGCTTTCAGGCTGAGAAACAGAGTTCAAAAGCTGCAGGTGACCAACAGGCGCAAAGAAAGGAAGAACACCATGCAGTGGTGTCCACCTTTGATCTCTTCTCGATTGGAATAGGCCCCTCCTCAAGCCATACAGTAGGTACGCGTTGTTAGGTGCACATGTACGCGTTCATATTGAGTTGGAACCAGGCCCAATGCGAGCCGCCAAAATCTTTGTCAATGATCTAAAGGCCCACAATGCTCTTGCACGCACGGCGTCCCTGCGCGTGGATCTGTTTGGATCCCTGGCATTGACCGGCAAAGGTCATGGTACACCCAATGCGATATTGATGGGTAGGTACATGACTTACACAGGTCCTAGCTGACCGCTGTTAGGCATCGAGGGAGAATCTCCGGATACCGTGGAGACAAGTTCAATCCTATCTCGCGTTCAAGACATGCACACTACACGTTCGATTCATGTCAACGGCACGCATCGCATTCAATTTGATCCTGAAAAAGATGTTGTTTTCAATCTGTTCAAGCAATTGCCGCAGCATCCCAACGGTATGCGGTTCTGCGCCTACGATGAAAATAAAAACTTGATCGCAACCAACGAATACTTCTCCATTGGCGGCGGCTTCGTTGTCAACGAGGAAACGCAATTGGAGCATGGCGAAAATGTGTATTATAAGGGTATCAACAAGACCCTTGCTTCAGTAGCACGCCGGGAACAAGATGCAGCAATAGCGACCTTACCTTTCCGAAACGCCGAAGAACTCTTACAAGTATGTCAACGGGAGAATATGACCATTGCGCAAGTAGTGTTTGAGAACGAGCTTCGCTGGCGATCCAGTGAGGAAATTAGGGAAAAGGTGCTTGGGATCTGGAAAGTAATGGACGAAAGCATTCGAAACGGTGTGATGGCGGATCCGGAAAGCCAGCTACCGGGCGATCTAAATGTCCATCGACGGGCGCCAAAGCTGTACAAGAAACTCTTGAAGGGCCTTTATGGAACGGATCATCTTCAAACTTATATTTCCACGGCCCTTCCATCTCAAGAGGCGGAAAGCTCGCCAACTAAATCGCTTCAAAAACCTTCGCAAATGGTTCTTCCAAGACGCCAGCCGAAACGCTTCTTGTTACCCGCCTTGGACTACCTTAGCGTGTACGCAATAGCAGTCAACGAAGAAAACGCGTGTGGAGGACGCGGTAAGTTTTGCCATCGTGATCCAATATCTCTCATCACTGCTACAATCAGTTGTCACCGCGCCCACGAACGGAGCGGCAGGTAGGTCGTTCATCGCGTAACAAGTCACTGCGATTCACTTTTTCTATAGGCACAATACCTGCAGTTCTCAAATACTACTTGGAGTTCATCTCCGAAAACCCCGAAACGGACGTTATGGAGTTTTTGCTAACAAGCGCGGCTGTTGGCATGCTGTACAAGCGCGGGGCCAGTATATCAGCCGCCGAGATGGGATGTCAAGGCGAAGTAGGGGTTGCATGTTCAATGTCGGCTGCCGCGTTTGCAGCTGTCATGGGAGGTACGGTTGAGCAAGTGGAAAATGCGGCCGAGATTGGCATGGTAGGATGCGAGCGACGCCGAGATTATCGCCCACTGAACATCGTTTCAGGAACACAACCTTGGTCTAACTTGTGATCCGGTGGCTGGACTTGTCCAAGTACCATGTATTGAGCGAAATGCTCTTGCAGCCGTCAAGGCGATTGCTGCAGCCCAACTCGCTTTGAACGGTGAAGGCACACATCGAGTCAGCCTTGATCAGGTCATCGAAACCATGCGCCAGACCGGTGAGCTATTCGGGCTTGGATCGGCGCGCTACAGAAAATCTGACCACATGAGCAGGAAACGATATGATGTCAAAGTATAAGGAGACGAGTCAGGGTGGGCTGGCGGTCAATGTCCCCATGTGCTGATTTGCAAAGATTACAACCTTTGGGTAACAATGATGAGCATGGCAACTTTGGGCGTGGGCTTGCGTCGGCGTTGTGTAACAGCACATGATTTGAACCCTTGCCCTAAAGTTGTCAAAAGCGTAAGGCGCATGGCGAGGATAGGTCTGCCTGGGCGACAAGAATAGAGAAGACATTCATCGTAGAGGATATGAAAAGGCCAATAGACGAATTGCACATTTTGATCATCCTTTGATCTCTCAAAATGTCATGAAGACCTAATCAGGATATCGATCAAATTGTTATCTGATCTCATATGAGAAAACTGCTGACATGGCAAGCCATAGCAGTCTTTGACACTCATCCTGCCTCCATATGGGAAGTCACCTGCTGCATAACACGTTAACTTTTGGAAATCAATTTGTACTCAATTACACAGGAAGAGGTCTGACCTATATAACATGCCATTTATGTGAAAGCGCAATCACCGATAACCTTGAACTGGCCAGCATGAGCTTCCAGATGAAGCAAGACGAAAAGAACAAGGATGGTAAGATCAATGGTAAGTTCGGAACGTCCGTCGTCCAACCCAAAGTTGTTTAAATTGGAGCCATTCGCAGAATTTTACCGCAACCTTCAAGGTGCGCGCATCTTCACAAAGTTCCACAACAAGCCTGCCGAGGCCACGCTCACGCAGGGTCTTTCACCAACCGTCATGGTGGACCCGGCGCGATTGGTAACGCTACTTCCCGCTTTCTCGCCGCAGTTGTCCGGCAAGAAGCTAATCAATGTTACCTATTCATTACCATATACCTGTCAGTTGGCTGTGGATGGCGAGCATGCTCGAGCCAGACCATTTTCCGCAGATGACAGTGGCGCCGTTCCATTTTCAATGCTACCCGGGAGTTTCGGTAACAATCGGCATTCCATCATCAAGAACAAGCGCTGGCATCTCTCCGTCAAGAACGGATACAATGCTCTGTTCCACGGTATCCGGGCCTTGAACGATGCGTGGAAATCAATTCACATTGGCTGGACTGGTCCCATCAAGGACTTGCATACCAAGGTCCTCATAAAGACGGCTGACATTGTACAATCGGATTATGATGACTTGTTGATGGCCTTGACAGATAATGGCAACTACGTCCCTGTCTTTCTGGACGACGAATCGTCCAAAAATCACTATGAAGGCTACTGCAAACAAAGTAAGTGATACTTACCTGAACAGAAACCCTGACATTTGCTGGCACGCAGTTCTATGGCCTGTATTTCACAGCATGTTGTGGACCGAACATTCTAATGTGCAAATGGAGAGGCAATATTGGGCAGATTACATCAAAGTGAACCAAGCCTTTGTCGATGCTATTCTGGAACGGTACGAGACCGGAGATATAGGTACATCATTCGCGCAGAAGGGAATTTTGATTCATTGCTCAAAATCCTGCTGTGCATAGTCTGGATTCACGATCACCACTTACTCCTTGTGCCACAAATGCTCCGCAAGATCGTACCAGATGTGTCTGTTGGGCTTTTTGTGCACGCTCCCTTTCCGACTTCCGAAATATTTCGGGCATTGCCACGTGAGTCTCGACAAGTCTTCAAAGATAGTACGCTGCTCTTACCACATTATCAAGATCGCAAGCAAATCTTGGAAGGCATGCTCGGTGCAAATCAGATTGGGTTCCAAACCTATGCCGACGCCCGCCACTTTATATCCGCCTGTACAAGAGTCCTTGGTCTTGAATCCAACCCCATTGGCGTCGATACTCAGAGTCACATGGTTGCTATTGGCGCCTTTCCGATCGGCATTGACGTGGCCAAAGTGGAAGGCTTCCTTCGGGAACCAGGAGTCGCGCCGAAAATTGAGGCTATCAAGAAGCGCTATGAGGGAAAAAGGCTGGTGGTTGGGCGAGATACTCTTGATGTATCCAAGGGTGTCCTGCAGAAGCTCAAAGCCTTTGAGGCATTTCTCGAGTTATTCCCTGAACGGAGGGAACAGGTTGTTCTGGTTCAAGTCACGACACCAGCTTTGAGAGAGAATCAGCGTCTGGAACGCAAAGTCACTGAATTGGTGGCTTCTATCAACAACCGTTACGGCACTCTCGAATTTCGGCCCATTCATCATTTTCATCAGCACATTGATCGCGACGAATACTATGCGCTTTTGTCTGCCGGTGACGTTGGATTGATCACCAGTATACGGGATGGCATGAATACCACAAGCATGGAGTTTGTAGTCGCGCAACAGGAAACCTTCGGAGCCTTGATCCTGTCCGAATTTACTGGAACTGCTGGCAGTTTGGCGGCTGCTGTCATGGTCAATCCTTGGGATTATATGGTATGAGGATGTCCATCGCTTGTCCGATAATGCTCACCTGCTTTGCAGAATGTTGCAAAGGGCATCAACGAATGTCTACTCATGAGCTTTGAGGAACGTTTAGAGAGACATCGGCAACTCATCAACCATGTCAGAACATACGACGCGAGAAATTGGGCCCAAATGTTTGTCAAGCAACTCACTGCAACGACTGCTCTCCAAGAGAGTACGCTGGGATGCCCTGAGCTTTCGGTGGAGCGGCTTCTTGAATTCTATGACAAATCGACGCAACGACTCATCTTTTTAGATTACGATGTAAGTCGTACGCAGGTTGACTGCAAGTACAGTCGCTTACTCCACATAGGGTACATTGACTCCAATTGTGAATGATCCACAGGCAGCTCTTCCACCTACAGATGCGCTCAAATACCTCACCACCCTTTGCGCGAACCCACGTAACGTCGTCTGGATCATTTCGGGCCGTGACAAAGACTTTTTGACCACCTACCTGGGTCATATACCCAATCTTGGCTTCAGTGCTGAACATGGTTGCTTTATGCGTCATCCCGGCTCTACCGATTGGATAAATTTGACCGAAAGCATGGACATGACCTGGCAACACGACGTCGCCAAGATTTTCGATTACTATACCGAGCGCACTCAGGGTAGTTTTGTTGAGTATAAACGGTCCAGCATCACTTGGCATTATCGCATGGCGGATCCGATCTATGGGTAAGTCGGCGGAGGATAGATACCAGCTCATTTGTTAGTGTCTTCCAAGCCAAGGAATGCCATAATCATCTCGAAAACGCCATCCTGTCCAAATACCCGATCGACATTCTGCTGGGAAAGAAGAATATTGAAGTACGGCCTAACGCCGTCAATAAGGGTGAAATTGTCCATCGATTGGTCCAAGCTCATCCATCCAGTGATTTCATATTGTGTGCCGGAGACGACAAGACGGACGAAGACATGTTTCGAACGCTTAAAAAGGCTAATCCTCGCGGCGACAATTATTTTGCCATCTCGGTGGGCGAGAGCGACAAGAAGACATGCGCCAACTATGTGCTCCGGGATTCACATGAAGTGGTCAAGGCATTGGGCACACTTGCGGGCTATTTAAAGATAGATGAGGGTGTTGAAGCGTATTGAACACAAGTTTTATCGTAAGCATAACTCGGTCTTTCTTTACCATTTCTCTTTTCGTCCCAATGGGATCAATGTGAAAATATTACATGATTGAAAGGTTGATGCATGTGTGGTCAATACAGAGCTTTGATAACCGTTATGAATCTAAAACTGTGCGCCGGCACCAAAAGGCTGCAACTATCGGGGAGGCATACCCCGCCCTCTAGGAGGTCCCCTGTAAGCGGGCGCACTCAGTTCAGGCGTTTTCGGTGAAGGACGATAATTGGGCCGTGGACCTGGTGCAGTCGGTTGAGGAGGCGACGGACCATGACGCATGGACGGGTTTCCAGTTAACTGGGATCCGGGGCCAGCACGGGCTCCAGGGGGACTGAAATCCTTGTATCCATATCCCGACAATGCACGTCCTACACCTTCTCTCGAAGGATCGAATGCACTTTGTTGAGGTCCTAGGTCAGGAACGGTATCGTCTTGAAGGGTATATACAGGTCGAGGGTTACTTTCATAACCTGCGGGGCCGCGTTGAGAGGAATATTGTGGTGGTGGATTTGGCAGGGCTGGGGCAGGCGTTGGGCTATCGTAATAGGCGCTAGAATTGACACTCCTTGGACTCGGTGGGTAATTGAGGTTGTTCTGATTACGCTTTTTACGCTCCATCCGCTTCGCAAGTCGCACACGTTGCTTTTCGTAATCCTCCCATCGTCTGAATGGAACTGTTGATGCGTCAAACTGACCATCCTTGCCGCCATGCGAATCTCCCTTGGCTTCACCTTGCACTTTTCTATAAGAGCAGAATAGTAAGCATCATATCGAACCTCAGATGGCAATTCCTGAATACTCACCTCGTCTCGCCCCAAGAAAAGTCGTCAAAGTGCCAATAAGCATATACGGGTAAGACAAAGTTCCAAACTGGGAGAGCAAGGATATAGATCCCCATCCAAAGGGCGTAGACCCACTTTTTCGTGGTAAGAAGAATGAGAATCGCGGGTGAAAAGATGACAACCAAGAGCAAGATAAGAGGCATAGCCGAAGCAAAGTCCGTGATGTGAGTTGTCGCAATTGTAATGATGAGGACAGCGGTCAGCGTCAAGGCAACTGGCAAGACAATGGTTCCCATAAGATCCATGAAAATAACAAACTGCATGGAGAAGCAGAAAGTCCCACAAAGATTTCGAACAAGGACCAGTTCCAATAGGTTGTGAATGGTGGAGTTGATCCAACGACGCCGCTGTGATAGGAGCACCTTGAAGGTATCGGGCACCACCGTCTTGCACACCGCTTGAGGCGTAAACATCATTTTCCGATGCGGAAAGGCGCGCAGCATCAACGTTGTCAAGAAACGATCCTCTCCAAGAAGCAGAAGGTTCTTTTGATGCAGAGTGTCAACGACATTTTGGCTGTACTCCTTGACAATCTCAGGTTTTGTGAGGATGGCCACCCATGCATTATCATCCGGTCGCCTGGCCTTCAATCGATACATGCAAAAGCATCCGGGTAAGCAAGTCACACCACCAAAGATGGATTCGAAGCCTTTGCCGAGATGATGGGAAATGTAGTACTCATACACTTGAATTGCCGTCACCCAAGAATCGCGTTTGTTTGCAATTTTGGTCTCACCACATAAACCCATGATAAGGTGGTCATTGACCATACAGTTGACCAGCAACCGCAGAGAGTCCGGATACACCTTCGTATCCGCGTCAACCATCAGCACAATCTCGTAATAGTCCGGCGTCACTCCGACAACGTATTGAATCTTCTTGAACAGGTCATAATCCAGCGGTGTCATCTTTTCATTGTAGGTGACGCGACTGAAAAAGTTCATGAGAATCAATTGAGAGTCGCGTTTACCGCGATTGCCAGGTTTGGGTTTGCCTTGTTCTTCTGGTGTACCACATTTTGCGATCAGCAACATGGGAACCCGATGTTGTCCCACCACTGCAAGCACCGATTAGCGCATCTGGGAGCTTTTCATGTGAGAAGCAACGTACCATAATGACCTGCGTACACCTTGGCCATATTGTGTTGCTTTGAGCCCTGTGCCACCGCAACATAACTCATGGGTTGAGGTTCCTTGAATTCTCCGCCACTAAAGGTCATGAGACTCTTACAAATGTCAGGTGTACTCTCGGAGTTGCCTGATCCAGTGATGATACCGTCAGCGACAACGAACAGCATTTTCCGTTGATCGGGGTAAGTGGTGACAGCCAGGGAATCCAGCGTCGTTTTGATAGACGAAAGACCTTCCGAATAGCATGTGACCAACATGATCGTGTACAGATCATTGCCAATCTGATACAATCGCTCAGCTTCGGACAGGGCGGAGGAATTGAGAGATGCTTTCGAATCTGAGAAAGGATTCCCATTGAGCTTTTGCATCTCCATGGCATTGTTGGCCGCCAAAACATCCGAATGCGCCGGCTTCGCGACCGGTGGAGGCGTACGCGCCAGTTTCCAGGACATGAACCATGAAAAGATCAAAGCCATGGCAAATCGCGAAAGGACGATGCCCAAGATAGCAATGAGTTCAATGTACAAGAACAGCGTGGACACGAAACATCCAGGTGTCGACTTATCGATGTGACCGGCATAATATTTCTGCACAAGACAGTCCCCAGCCGCTTTGATATCGTCACGCCGATAAAAGGCCTTTGTTACATCCTTGCCACCTTGTTGCCATGTCGGATTCACGGCATCACGAATGACAGCGTCGAGGGTGTCATTGGGTATCGGATTCGGATATGCCGCAAAATAGGGGTCCAAGTTGAGCACGTTACCGTCAATCACGAACCAATTGGTCAGAGTAGGTTCGGCAAGGTTCACCCAGTCGAATCCGACTTGTTTGCTGGTATTGACAAGGTTATACGTTTGGAGAGTTGATGCTGAAAGTGGTTGTAGCGGACATCCATGAAGACCGTTGTTGGGACTGCAGGTATTGAACGTCACCGCCTGAAAGTTGAGAATGGCTTGATTGCTCGGATGAGTGCAAGCCGCCATATTTTCGGTGCGGTTGGAAAAATAATTGGAAATATCCGTACCAGGAACGTTGGCAATGTTATAGAAGTTAACATCCGCGGTCGGCTTGGAGTTCATGATATTGAATTGCCAGCCTTCAATGCCAAGCACGCCCGATCCAAGTACAGTGTCGTTATAATGGATATAGTTTACTGCGTTATTCGCTTGATCCGGTGGACACAGCGAACGCGATAATCCAACTGTCAGAAAGGCGACGATACCGCCCATGATGGCGATCAAAAAACACAGCGAAATTTTCTCTCTCCAGGCTTGTTGCATTTGCGGGTCAGGTAGGCCCATGGATCGCAGCATGAATCCAGGTGCCCACCATGTCACCAACCTAGAGAAAAGAACCCACGGATCCCATCGCGTTTTCTCCTTGTGGCCAGTGACCATGGGCGTCGGTGCCTGATACCGATCCGGGCGTGACAGCGTTTTACCCCGCTTGAGGCCAGCAGCTCCTCCCATGTGGGACCGCCGATAGGAATACCTGTCGCCTGGGAATCCGCCATCTGTGTAGTGAACCGCTGAGCTCATCTTGCCGGTTGGTTGTGAAAGAGATGGCGAGCGTTTAGATGTTAAGTGCCCGTTACACGCTCAACCTCTCGTGTCCTCCTCGTGTGTATGCGTATATGAAATGAGTGCGAATGGGACACACAGCTATGTAAAATGCTTCCAGTGAAAAGGAACGGTGAATGGGAGCTGACGATGCAGCCTAGTGGTATATGCTCTTTTTCCCCGCCTTCAATAAAAAGCCCTAACATTTGTTATCATGACTGACAATGCCATCATGATCTGGTAACTTACCTTGATATGGACGACAATGTGAGCGTCGGCCAAAGTAAGTAGAAGCAAAAGAGAAAGTGAGCTTTAACATGAGATCGCCATCAAAAATAGTGAAAGGTGGTACAGAGCTAAAAGATCAAATGTACTTGTCATTGAAAGATGCGAGTGTTTATCATTGGCAAGTATTGGATGATACTATCTTGGGGGGTGAGTTGGCTCAAGGGACCTAACGGGGCTCTCGGGGAATGTGCAGGTCGCAGGTCGCAGGGCGCATATGCTTTCGCTCTGTTGAATGCAAGGCGTTTTAAGCAGAGTGTAACATTAAGGCTCGCCATATATGGCAATGTTCATTTTGAGAGCGTGTGTGGGTAAAGCGTGCAGCGGGGAGAGACGCAAGTGCGTGCATGGAAGAGGTTGAGACAGAGCGGAAAGAGATTCGATTGTACAGTGCATGCAAAAAACCACATTTCACGGGGGTTGGTCGAGTAATAGTTTAGCCGGACAGCGATACACCCATGTTTCGGCGGGCTTTTGTTGTCCAAATTGGTTATATCATTCTGATAACACATCCTTTGTGGTGTAAGGGCCTACCAGATTTTGGCGCCATTTTGCAAAGGTGATGGGAATCTGCGATAGGGAATCGCGGGACCATGGATAGTTGTACACCGACTAAGGGCCAGGTGTAAATTTTGCACTGCTATCCTAGCCTACACATAAAACATGGCACACAGTTGCCTTGGCAGTTCTTCACCATATCAAGGCAGCTCCCAGCCCACGACAACTCATGAGGCCAAAAAGTGCTACGTTGGTTGAACCAAATTTATGATCGACCATGGAACCCAAGACACAGCCCTGCCGGGTGGGACGGGCCGTGGAAAGCGCGGGCAGAAATCGCCTATCGGGAGGAGGTATGCAACAACAGAGTCTACGCGTAGGCTTCCATGGTCGATACGCAGGACACGGTCATCATTCCTCTGTGCGTGCTCTCCATCTCTCGAGAGTGCCGGAGACAACACTCGTCGACATGGCGTCATACATCTATTTCCGTGTCAAGTTCGCCTCGTACAATTTGCCCATTTGTGCGAGTTGAAAAATCGGCTGTCCACATGAAAAGGAAGCGATCATCCCAACGCGCAGCACTCGGTGTTGAGTTATCTCACCTGTCACCGGGCGATCTCTTGCCCTTCCTACCAGGCGCCACCTTGTCCATGCATCATTCCCTTAACGTCCAACAAGTTGACGTTGCGGATATCGCGAACATAAGCGAGCCATATCAGCGGTCGTCTAATGAATTCTGTCGCACATGTGGACTTACTTGATCTGGTCATCGGGCGGTTCCATGCGAAAAAGCGTTGCCTTGCGAGTCACAACCGATACACAATCAGCCCCCTTTTTCAGTCTTTTTCTTCCTCGACCTTGCTCTTTCTCTTCCTCTCTCCTCGCTCTCTTGGACTTCGACCTTGGTCATTGTCACACTGGGTTATTCCCCCGTTGACAGTGCGTGATTTGCGTCTTTTGCGATAGGCGCCTGGTGTGCCTTTCGCCTCTTTTGGTACTTCCAGCTTCTCGCTCGACCAGCGCGTCGTTCACGAGTCGTAAGGATCCTGTACCCTGACGAGCGAGATACGCACATTATTTAATGACCTTGACCATGACGTTGTCGACGGGATCCATCATGTCTATGCCGGCGTCCTTGTCCGCGTCGTCTTCGACTTCGTCGTCGTCTACGGTGTGCACTTGCCCTGACGACACCTTTCAAGTGTTCCAGGACCCTCTGCATACCGGTCTGTTGGCGCGAACTTACGACCTTCCGCCATCTCAGTCCACTCGACGCGCCAGCTCAAAGTGGCTTCGAGCGGATGAAAAGGAAAACTGGGACGTCAATAATAAACGGTACACGAGCACAAACACCATGCCAAAGAATCAAAACCGCACCAAAGGTTGTGCAAAGTCCAAGCGAAGGTCTAGTCTCGAGCTGCCAGTGATGCCTCTGGCCGACGTGACGGAAGCCTATGGGGTCCTCTACGTAGAATGTGAGGCTATGGCGACCCCAACGAGACGACGACGCGTCAGTGACGCGAGGTCGACACAGGTACGATCTAAAGACCGAGTCGCAGAGCTGTGTAATTAACGTGTTGTATTCTAGACAAGGGTAGTTCGACGCTCGCCGAGGCTCCAAAAGAGACGGTCTGTAGATAATGGTGATCAAGAGGAAGAAGATTCGAGTAATGACACCTCAAACCTTCCTGAGATACCAGCTACACCCACAGCGACTCACTCCAAGAAGCTAAAACTCGCGAATGGCGTGAATGTGACCGTGAACGCGTCGCCTCACCAAGTCGCTGTTCAGGAAGAAGAGAAGCTGAATGTCAAGTTTGTGGATGTGGAGTGTTCACCCGTCGAAAGCACTTGCATAGAAAACGACGCGTCTAACGCGTTTTTGTCGTCGATGCATGCGCAAGATGAGGACACAAATGAATTTGACACGTTAGACATTCATGAAGCGATGAACAGCGAAGAGCCGCTTGACGCGTCCAGAAGCGCAGAAAACGATGCCAGCGCTGATCTTTCTGATGACGCAGATAACGACATGGAATTTGCGCCCACGGTGGTGGAATCTACGGTCTCTGCACCTTCTACGCCTGTGGTGGAAGTCCCTTCACGCCTTCAAGCGATCGGCATGACTGTTCCTGTTTCAACGGTACGCATCTCCCGTGGACATTATAGCGTGTTTTCTCATTGTGCTTACGATATTTGTTGCGCTTAGGAACCCGTCAAAGAAGCACCTCCCCAACCTTTGCAGGCATCGACGAACTCGGACCCGTTACGTCGCACCGTCCTTCCCAAAAAGAGCACATCTCGTGATAAGGAGAATATGGCAGGTCGCCCTTCAGTGTCTCGCCATGCCTTCGTGCAACCACGCTCCATGTACAGTCTGACTGGTAGTCATCACAGAAGTTATTTTACCGTGCATGCTGCCACCCCTCGCATTCACTCCATTCCCGCAAAATCCGAAAATATCCGCCATCCTACAAGTCACAATATAGTTGCCATCAACTCATATAGCGGTTCGATGCGACCTGCGTCCACCTCGAACACAATACCCGGCTCAGCCTGTCGGCCTAACTTACCAAAGACTCCAATGTCCCGCGCCCTGTCCATGACCTCCATGCGCTAGATGGCACACGTGCCTCGTACATGTATTTCCAGACCGTATTTATGTCCACCGTAACCGTACTCTTTCATTATTAGCTTAACCTGTCCGTACGAGCCCATCTGTCTGTCGACTATCCGTCCAAAATGACTTCCGAAGAAGTGATTGAAAAATATTGTGCATCTTATGATCCATTGTCAGCATTTCTGATTTGGCAGTGGAGCCTTGTCCGCCAAGGGTATGGATGGCGGCATGCTATGGAAAGAAGGGAATGTGTTGTTCAAGGGCATACCCTATGTTAGATCCGCAGTCTGAGAGATTCGGGATTTTCCATCGAGTAGCGACTCTACCCCCCCCCCCCCC